>JACXGJ010010840.1:0-21038 GCA_016801105.1 Esox niger
GCAAAGATGGCTAGGGGCATAGCCAGGACATGACAAGAGGGTCAATATTTTTGTATAAAATATTAAAAACTCATAATCCTTATCTAAACCCAAATTCATAAGACTTTCCAAATAAAGGACAAAAATGATTTATTGTTAATTTAACAAAATTGTCTCATTTAACAACAATCGAATATCATGTGTGCAAAAATATGTGAATTCAATAACGTGATACTTCCTGTAGCAGTAATAGCTTGAAGTAACCATCTCCAATAGCCACAAATGTCACGGACTCAAACTTTTTTTTGAGGGATTTTTGCACACTCCTTATAGAACTCAGCCAAATCACATCATGTTTGAGGGCCGGATAGGTCATGATAATGACAATCCAAAACACATATTTTCTTTCTCCAGTGGCTTTTTTGGTAGATTTGTTTGAATGCGTTGGGTCATTTTCTTGTTGGAAGACACATTTCCAGCACCAACTTTGACTCCCTGTATGTTGGCCTGATGTTCTGTTCAAGAATCCCCTGGTATACCTCAAAATTCATGGTTCCCTTGATGAGGTGCAACTGACCAGATCCAGAGAAGAAAAAGCAACTTCAGATTTTGACATTCCCACCACCATGCTTAACTGTTGGGATATGATTCTTTTGGTGGTAAGAGGTGTTGGGTTTTTGCCAAACAGTTTAGATTGAAACCAAATACATAAATTTTTTACTCACCTGTCCAGAGAATGGACATCAAGAAACCCCACCATGAATGCCATTTCGATTCAGTGTTCTTCCCATTGTTGAAGCTATAATTTAAGATGCAGCAAAGGGGGTCTGCACATCTGCCAATGTTATGTTTGGGCTGGCATTTATGTGATTATTATTCATCTTAGGGTTTTTTTTGGAAGGGTGTCCATTCATAGGCAGAGGTGCTGTCATGTTAAATGCTCTCGATTTGTAAATAGTTTTTCCTCACAGTGGACTGATTGACCTCAAATCTTTTTGAGATGGTTGTATAGCCTTCTGAGATAACCTTTCCTCTCGGCATGGTTTGTTCTGCATTCCCCTGTAAGGGTACCACCAACCTGACCAGGTTTCTTGTCTCTATCAGAATCCCACCCAAACTCTTTCCAAAAGATCCCTCCTTTGATTAGGTAATTCAGTACCCAATTATTTACCCACCTGATTCTACTGACCTACAAGATTTAACCAAAGCGATTTGGGGTTCACTTACTTTTGCTCCTGCACTCATTCTTTCTTAATTTTATCTTATACACACATTATTTTCCCTAAAATAACATATTAGGAACTATAATGCTGTATAACTATAAACCTGTTAAATAAAAAAATGATGGTTCTGAAAAAATAAAGATTTCATGGTGAACACTAAACAGACATAACTGCAGAAGGGGTTCAAATACTTTCAAGCAGCACTGTATGTGAAGACATGAATGAACAGATTGAGAAAAGAAGGGATGGACAAACAGAGAAGCAGACATACAGACATATTCAAAGAGTGATAGACAGGTAGCCAGACTGACAAAACATACAGCCAGGCACAAGTCAGACAAACAGACTCAAATCTGACAGAAAATGACAAATAGGCAGGCAGTCAGACACGCAGGCATGCAGGCAGTCAGACACGCAGGCATGCAGGCAGTCAGACACGCAGGCCGACACACAGGCAGGCAGGCCGACACACAGGCAGGCAGGCCGACACACAGGCAGGCAGGCCGACACACAGGCAGGCAGGCAGACACACAGGCAGGCAGGCAGACACACAGGCAGGCAGGCAGACACACAGGCAGGCAGGCAGACACACAGGCAGGCAGGCAGGCAGACACACAGGCAGGCAGGCAGGCAGACACACAGGCAGGCAGGCAGACACACAGGCAGGCAGACACAAACAAGCAGGCAGGCAGGCACACACAGGCAGGCATACAGACTCACAGGTCTGACAATCCTGTTCGGTCTCTCCCCAGCAGCCCCTTTTCCCACAGGTAGGGGAACAGTTTGGACCTGGGACAAAAATGAATTAGAGACAGACGGTTCCACACCAGCTGGACTAAACATTGACCAGAAACAGGTGGGGACATGTGCGGACCGAACAACAACCTCTGGAAACAGACTTGTACACAAGCCGACCACATTTCAGCCATAAGGGCAAACAGGTCAGAGATGATAACTGAGAGCAAATATTCTGTGTGTGTTTACACTCCCATTACAGGAACACTGACTCACAGTTGGGGGCACGGGCCTGCAAGCGTAGGTGTTTGGTGTCTGTCCTCTTTTCATGAAGTGTGTCCCTCCACTCCATGTGCTGGGGGTCCGGAAAACAGAGCTGAGGGTTTCCCCAAAAAGTCACTCCACCCAACAGGATTTCTAAAGGGATGGGGGAGGGAAATCTTAGTTAAAAAATGGCCATGGGAGGACCTGACAAAAATGCCTGACCTTATTTGAAAACTGGCCCATAAGTATCCTACCAAAGCCTTCGTTGGGAGGCTTTGAAATTCCTTTTACCTGTGAGATTGCGGAGACGGAGTGTCCTGAGGCCCTGCTTCCCACCGATTTGTGTGTTGTCCAGCACAGCTAGGGCGTAGCTGGAGTTATACAGCTGGCTGCCACGGATGATGCGCAGGTTGTCCAGCGGCACAACGCTTACAGACACATGGGCAATCAAGACATAGCCCTGTACCTCAACGATGCTCTGCAGAGGGAGAAGGGGTGGGTAACCAACTAACTGGAAATGTAGCTGGCAATAAGGATGCTAATGTAAACTGAATTAGCTAATACTTTTTGATTGTGGGTGGATTTTTTACTTTAGGACCAAGAGAGTGGTTAATCATGTGGAAGCCCTGCCCACCTGTGGCCTCTGGTAAGGCAAACCAATCCATTGATAAAAGGGGGACCATTAAAACAGCTGCATAGGACTCATTGAAAGAAATTATACTGTGACTTAGGGCTGCACGATATATCATTCCGGCATTGACATTGCGATGTGCGCATCCGCAAGTCACATCGCAGAACTTGCGATTTAGTAAGGTAAACATATATCAGTCTCCAATAAAAATAAAAATAAATCACAAATGGAAAACTAGCAATATATCTGTTTTATATAACGTAATTAACTCTGATTCATGGGTTATTTGTAATGAGTTCTAAACCCACAAATTGTCAGCTAGACCCGATTCTAAAAGAAAAACTAACAGGTCTGTGAGAGCCAGAATTCTTACTGGTTGGTAGGTGATATAATATTTATGTCATGCAATAAAATGCAAATTAATTATTTAAAAATCATACAATGTGATTTTTTGGATTTTTTTTAGATTCTGTCTCTCACAGTTGAAATGTACCTATGATAAAAATTACAGACTTCTACATGCTTTGTAAATAGGAGAACCTGCATAATCAGCAGTGTATCAAATACTTGTTCTCCCCACTGTACCCGAAATAGTCACTGTATTAACATAAATAGTTTTATTTGCGCCCACAAATAACATTTTGAAATGTTGTTTTTCTCAATAGATTCAAACGTACGTCTTCCACAGATGAGACACTGTCTTCAACCACTACACCACAGCATTACACGTTTCAGCAGTCACTAGACACTATTGAGCATTGTGTTAAACTGATTAATGTTTCTTATTAAGTTTATCTCCACCATAGCTTCTATGAACTGTATGGCTTTTGCCACTGGCCGTTTTAACAGCTTATTAGCCAGTAATAGGCTTACTAGTATCCACTAACTTCCTAAGAATAATTGTAAGAATTGAGCAATTCCTAGCGAGACTGAAGAACATTTCCATTCCAGAAACAGTCACAATATAACCATACACTGTTTTCATTAAGGCTTACTATAACGCAACTACTGTATGTTGTAGCCAGAAAATGTGTTTATCTATCCTGACCCAAAATGGATGCACGGATGCGTACTTGGAAAATCCACCAGAAACAGTCCCAATAATCGTAAACTGTTGTATTTCAGGCTTACAATAATGTAGATACTCACGGTCATAGAAGTTTTTGTCTATACGGAATAAATCATAATGCGTACTTGGCTTTGCCTGTGACTAGTACCGAGCGTGGAGCTGCAGACCCTATTACCACACAAAACTACCTCAGAAGTCTCCAAAATCCTTGTATTAAAAGTAGATAGTTTTCACAAAATACTTAAATAATGAATACACTTGCTAATATGTGCAATGTCACGAGCGTAGCTGTAGGACCAATCGCAGGAGTTTGAGAAATAAATGTATTTTATTACTCAAGATCAAATGGCATTATCATTTATTTTACTACCAAAAAATATCGCCTTCTACTTTCATAATCAGAAAAACAAATCCCATTGACACTGTCCGCTGGCTAGAGCTACAATGAGGCACTCATTAATTTAGAATGTGAGACAGCGATTCACGGCAACAGCGGGGGGAGGTACTCTCAGAGACAAAATCTCCCAGCGACAGCAGTGATGGAGTTCGGCGAAACCCTGTGCACAACCCATTGTGGGGATTAAAACACACACACCCATACCTGTAGGAATGAGAGGTCCGGTTCTCCCTGCAGGTGGGTGATCTCCAGGTTGCCATGGACCACCTGGCACCCAGTGTAGAGCAGCCGCAAGGTCTCATATTGGTTTTCCAGACTGGAGGGCAGGGCCAGCTGCATGTCTGTGCCCAGGCATACTGACAACACACACAAACAGATAAATTACCCCACGTTAACATTTCCAGATCATTGTCAAAGCAGGGCATTGTGTCAACCAACAGTATCTGCCTTATCCTAGAACCTACATTTGGTCAGAAACAAGATGTGCAATTTGTTTTAGGTATCCGTTCCTTCTCAACTGTTCGGTAGAACCTACTTTGTACGCAACACATGCCATCCATTTTGGTTTCCGAGTCCCCGTGAGAAGGCATTTTCATTTTTTGCCCAGCTGACTATCATTGCCCTACTCTTTTTTCCTAGCCTCTCCTTTCGGTTCGGTCAATAAAATAAATAAAATACACCCGAAAAATCTAAATTTTTTCATACATTTTAATTATTAATAAAAAAATAATTAAAATCTTTTAATTTCCTTAATGGAAAATAAACAGTAAATCACAACTTCTTTCAAAAGCTACATCTAGTTCATTCCCAAATTCTACAACATGATGGATACTGTCATTTGCATATCGGCTTTATTGACACCATTCTTGGAAGACTTATGTGAACACAGGAGAGCCTTCAGAAAAAACAGCCTCCCAAGGCCTGTCTTACACACACCCACCCACGCACCCACGAACCCTATAGGGGGGTTGTAAATGACTTCCTCCCCAGATCTCTGAAAGACTCCCATTAACAATTCTATTCAAAGCTCGTTCTGAAAGTTCCCCAACAACCCCTCTGTCCCTGCTTCCCCTGAATCCATCCCTCACTCTCCCTCTCCTAATCACCTGGATAATGCAGGATATAAGGACACCATAATTGAAGAGTGACACAAGGAGTCTGTGGCCAATGGCAAATTATCTGCCGCTGGTTTTCAAGTGCAATGCTGCAGCTAAAAAGGCATCCTTTCCCCTAGATTTCACCACATGACTCTGGTTAAAAGTACCAGAGTGGTTACTATTTCTTAAAAATGCTTGTGTGCACTCAATATGACCCTAAATAGTATGGAAATATTTACTAAAAGTACTGCATGCATGACACTTATGGTATAATACAAACCAATTGCAATTAATGTAAACAAGGATTTTTAAATTATTCATTAGCATAACTTAATAGTTTTAAATTAAGTGTACTATATGAATTTACTTAAAGTGTACTATATGAATGATATTTACTGGATAACTAATGTTGGTGGGCTCTGCATAGCATTACTTGATTGTACATAAGCATTCATTAAAAGCATTTGTGAACCTTTTTGTATAGTGCACACTATATGAATGATAAACCGCCACGCAAATGGTACTCTTGGAAGCCTGATTATTGACATTTAGCAACTAAAGTGGACAACTGATATCGTCTAATGTGTTGTTAGGGTGGCATAGGTTTCTTACCCCATTCAGGCATCTGAAAATAATGCTGTTTACCTTATGGACATTAAAATAAATCCAGAAGGGGCATTACATTTACATTTTGAATATTTGTATAGTTCTTAAAGAGGTTTCAGTTTAATTCCCGTTGCAAGTTAATGTTAATAAGAAATACTCAAGTAATTTATTCTACTACTAACTGTCCATATAGTTTACACTTGACAGTAGGATATTAATAACATATACCAATAATGAATGCTTTTTTACTGTCAAGAAATGCTAGTCAAGTGAAATGCTAGTACATTTTTTTATTATCCATGAATAATATTTCATATAATTTACACTTTATAAAATTGGTAACAAATGCCTTCAAATAATGCTAAAGAAGAGCACATAAACTTGGAAGAAATTTCTTTTCATTGGTTTGAAGTATACTATAAGGGTCATGCCTTCAGTAAATGTTTACATAAATACACATGTTCCAAAACTGCCTACAAAGGAAGTCCTTTGCTAATGTCTAATGCCACCTAGGAATATTGTGCTATTTTTTTGGCAGTTCGAGTTTTGATTTTAAACACTGTCATTATCACAAATACAAATAAGCATGAATGGAATAATAATAAGTCCATGCACTGTCCAAATGGGACTGATATCTTACAAGATAGAACGAATAACATTCTGTCTGGTCCTACCTATAACATTTACATTGGGGAGAACAAGTATTTAATACACTGCTGATTATGCAGGTTTTCCCACTTACAAAGCATGTAGAGATCTGTTATTCCGGCTCGCACAGACCTGTTAGTTCTTTAAGAAGCCCTCCTGTTCTCCACTCATTACCTGTATTAACTGCAACTGTTTGAACACGTTACCTCTATAAAAGACACCTGTCCACACACTCAATCAAACAGACTCCAACCTCTTCACAATGGCCAAGACCAGAGAGCTGTGTGAGGACATCAGGGATAAAATTGTAGACCTGCAGAAGGCTGGGATGGGCTACAGGACAATAGGCAAGCAGCTTGGTGAGAAGGCAACAACTGTTGGCGCAATTATTAGAAAATGGAAGAAGTTCAAGATGACGGTCAATCTCCCTCGGTCTGTGGCTTCATGCAAGATCTCACCTCGTGGGGCATCAATGATCATGAGGAAGGTGAGGGATCAGCCCAGAACTACACGGCAGGACATGGTCAATGTCCTGAAGAGAGCTGGGACCACAGTCTCAAAGAAAACCATTAGTAACACACTACACGGTCATGGATTAAAATCCTGCAGTGCACTCAAGGTCACCCTTCTCAAGCCAGTGCATGCCCAGGCCCGTCTGAAGTTTGTCAATGACCATCTGGATGACCCAGAGGAGGAATGGAAGAAGGTCATGTGGTCAGATGAGACAAACATAGAGCTTTTGGGGCTAAACTCCACTCGCCTTGTTTGGAGGAAGAAGAAAGATGAGTACAACCCCAAGAACACCATCCCAACTGTGAAGCATGGAGGTGGAAACATCATTCTTTGGGGATGTTTATAAGCAAAGGGGACAGGACAACTGCAACATATTGAGGGGAGGATGGATGGGGCCATGTATCACGAGATCTTGGACAACAATCTCCTTCCCTCAGTAAGAGCATTGAAGATGGGTCGTGGCTGGGTCATCCAGCATGACAACGACCCAAAACACACAGCCAGGGCAACTAAGGAATGGCTCTGCAAAAATCATCTCAAGGTCCTGGAGTGGCCTAGCCAGTCTCCAGACCTGAACCCAATAGAAAATCTTTGGACGGAGCTGAAATTGCCCAGTGACAGCCCCGAAACATGAAGGATCTGGAGAAGGTATGTATGGAGGAGTGGGCCAAAATCCCTGCTGCAGTGTGTGCAAACCTGGTCAAGAACTATAGGACATGTATGATCTCTGTAATTGCAACTAAAGGTTTCTGTACCAAGTATTAAGTTCTGCTTTTCTGATGTATCAAATTCTTATGTCATGCAATAAAATGCAAATTAATTATAAAAATATTATACAATTTGATTTTCTGGATTGTTTTAGATTCGGTCTCCAGTGCACCTATGGTAAAAATTACAGACCTCTACATGCTTTGTAAGTAGGAAAACCTGCAAAATCAGCAGTGTATCAAATACTTGTTCTCCCCACTGTATATAATTTTTCTCTGAATATTTTCAGAGGAAGCAGTGAACCTGACAATTGTTTAGAGGCTATTAACATTGAATGTGAGTGAGATAGTGTTAGATATACAGTTTGGGGACTATGATGCTCAATTTAGCACATTTTTAGAAACACCCAAAAACCGATGTCACTGCCAATTTATCAGCGTTTTTAAAGACATTGGGAGGAGGACATTTCCATTCGATTTTGATGCCATTTAATCTATGACAAGAGGCAAGGCTCCAGGGACCAATGGTTTAAGTGTCTGAACTTTTTTAACTTTCAACATCCATGAGCACATACTTAGACACAGTACTCTAGTCCATAACCTTTCCGACATGAACACCTTTCAGGACCCGGCTTACACTACTTACATCTCACCCTGGCTACAAAGAATCTCCTCTTTAATCAACCCTCATCTTACTTGACCTCAGCACAGCCTTTGACACCATCTCACATCCCCTTCTCATAGAATGTCTGGCTAGTATCAGTATCACGGGTAGGGCACTGTCCTGGTTTTCCTCCAACCTTATGGATCGTCAACAGTTTGTCCAATTGAAACATCACTGATCAAGTTGAAAATTACAGGCCTCTCTCATCTTTTTAAGTGGGAGAACTTGTACAATTGGTGGCTGATAAAAAAAAAAAAAAAAACTACAACATATTATAAATTAGCTTTGAAACTCCTATGGCTATCCATAGGTTCAAATGTTCAGTTCCCTGTAAAATACAGCAACAAAGGACCCATGGCAGTCATCATAAGTGGACAGTTAACCCTGGTTTCTTGGCAACATTTTCCCGTTTCTACCAAGGCCATCTATCCATCCCCAGCATCTAATTGGTTTATTATTCCCCACTTAAATTTGACATTTTGCAGATGCTATAGTAGTGAATAACAGATGTACATAAAATGTCTCCCCTCCCTCCTGTGATGAAAATACATGTCAAAGTACAATAGGTTCAGCATGCAAGCAAAATATACTATATGGAAGTTGCTCTGGATAAGAAAGTCAGATATAAAAATGACTTATGTAAGAGTTCTTATTACAATGTGTGTAGAGTTCTGAACGCATCTCAGTGTTCTCACACTAACCTACAACATAAAAAAGCACCTCAACAAGCTACACAAGACAAGGGATTGTAAAAAGGACTAGTTGTTTGATTGTCCAAAGACTGTGTTGCTGTGGCAGATGCTAGACGCTATAAAAAGGAGCTCTTCAAACATGGTACAAATTCTGCCAAACTTAATGAAGTGGAAAATTTCGACAAGCGTACAGCTTCCAAACACAGACTGTGTCGCAGTCCATTCTTACTGTTCTCCCACAAAACAGAAGATATCCTTTAAAAAAAAATTTAAAAAATTAAAAAGAGTCAAATGTATTCAACGTAAAGCAGATGAGGCAAGGTTACTCACCAAACCTAACAACATGATCAGTACGCAAAATATATACATGTGCATTGCACATCACAAAGTACCTTGTGTTGCCTATAGTGGACTACCTTGGACCAGAGGGTTTTGCACTGGAGAATATAGTGTTGTTTGGGACTCTAACAAGCTCTAAGACAAATGGGTGTACAACATAATGGATATATATATACCTCAACATTCACATGACCCGTCATCGCATATATTACTCGGGAAAATAAGGTGTTTGTGAAACTCCTGGAGCTTGGGATGCTTGAGCAACTGTTCACATTCGTGTTGTCATGTTGCGTCCCACAGCAGATATCCAAACTAAACACGCTACATCCGCATAGCCTCAAACATTTAATAAACTTTGTGCTCTTGAACATAAACCACTTGGCAAGAATTTTTTTAACCCAGGAAATGAACATACCCTCTTCAGTGATAGAGGATAACCAGGTAAACACATACTTCTTTACACAAGGAGACGTTATTCTATGTAAGCCAATTCAGAGTTTTCAGTTCCTGCATGCTGATGAAACAACTTGCGGAATCTGGAATTTCAAAAAGGCAGTATGCAAAAATAATTCTGTAGTTATCACACTGTTACTCAGCAATAAAGTCATTGGTAGCTATTAAATCCTAAGTCTTTCTTTTGGGTTGTTACATTGACAAAAATGCGGATTGATACGACTGTGGACAAAATGACCGGTAAATATAAGACGTATCAGTTCAGTTGAAAATGTGAGTTATATAGCAACCATAATGTTTTTTTGAGGATTACAACATTGACACATTCTTTGAGGTAAACAACACCACACATTTTTGTTGTAACTGTTATGGAATAAGTTTACGCTTGCAGTGCAGCTTTTGTTGCTCGGGACAGTTTCAGTTCATACACTAACAATGCTAATACCAAGCTGTGACTAGTGTTGCACAATATTGAGAGAATGTGATGTTTGCAGAATGTGATGTTTGACAGAATATTGATCATGCATATTGCGATATCAATATAATTTTTTTAATTCTTAAACACATGTAAGAACTACCATTTGCACTGGCATTTGCCTTCATTGAAAATCAATACATGCCACTTGTACATACATTATACTTAATACTTTTATATTAAATATATGTTCTGCCCTCTTCTATTTGTACTTCTGGTTAGATGCTAGCTGCATTTCATTGTACTTGTACAGTTCAATTACAGTAAAGTTGAATATAAAGTTTTTCTTAGGATATGCCCCTAAATTAAATCTCTCCAGTAGAGGAATGTGTGTCAACTCTCTAACAGGGCCAATAACAGGTATTGGCTTTTTAGACACCTAATGGCAGCACATACATTATTTGAGATTAGGGCTGCACAATTGGATTCAATTTTGAATCACGATTTCAATGACAAATATTGCAATTAGGTTACGATTTTTGTCAGTGTTTTCTGTTTTACAATTATTACCAATTTGAATGTGCAACCAGTGACGATATATTCGTTTAACTGCTAATTTTATGCAATGGCGTTTGCAATGTTTGTGCCGTTGCCATAGCTGGTTAGGAATAATTTCTCAACCCTTGAGGTATATTTTCTCCCATATTAAAATTATTTGTAAACACCGACATTGAAGCAGAAGCTTTTAATAACCCTGTTGTTTTTTATGTGGGACAATATCTTGGTACTACTTGCTAACTTGAAGCCGATGTCTTCGCTAGCACATGCAGTGTAACCTCAAACTAACACTGAAAAAACAAAGTATTTAAACAAAATTAGTCCAGGCAATGCTTGACCTTAACTTTTTTGCTTACCAGCCGCTGTGGCTAGTGGTTCTCCAAAGTTACTAGCCACTCAACATTTTGACTTTGAGCTTTGAATTCAGGAAAAACCCTCAGTATAGATCTATAGAATGCCACCCGCCAAAGTGACTTGTACGAGTGACTGCCCAACACGCCACAACCAAATTCTACCCGCAAGCAAGAAAAACAATTATGGACATACGACGCATGCCGGTTGCCTCCTGTGAAGCGCATATCATTCCCCTTTTTCGGAGCTGATAATTGCGAACGTTTTCAATTTGGATATATCGCACGTCAGTATTGTAATTTAGATATATTTTGATGAATTGTGCAGCCCTAGAGATTTTTTTATTTATAAAATCTCAAATCTATTTCAAAGGAATTTTACAAGCATTGCCTCTATAGCTAATACCAGACACTAATTCATTTTTATCACGCAGATTCTGACTTCCTGAATCCATTTAATTCCAAAAGGTTTATATTTAATTTGGATTATAATTTTGTAATGCTTTTTGTGATGAAGATCAAAATGACTGTCTATCACAGAAATTTTTGGCCAGGAACGTTTCCTCTTCATTTTCCGTTCAGGGATCAACGTAAAAAAAATTGCCAACTTACTGGCCCAAATTTATTTGGGGCTGTCCCTCGTTCCAAAAGTAGAAATGTATCATCGTTACAACATAGAACTAAATTATTTTGTTACTTTACGTGATTAATCATTCATGAAATGCATTCTGAATATATGAAACAAAATAATGTTATATTTCTTTCACAACATTTCTAATTATACAAATAAATGAAAATATGTCAAAAAAGCATTTTACTTTCAAACAAAACACTAACTCATTCAACCAAGGGAACAAGGTGACCGGCTGGTCCATCAGTTACTAGGTTTGTGGTTGTTATGACAATCACCCAATGTGCATATGCATTTAAATTCCTGATACATCCAAGGGCCCTGAGGATTTATTGTCAGCCACCCGCTTGGTTGTCATGCTGACCAGGTGCTGTTTGATATCGGCATGGCAGGTCCGGGAATGTTTACAAAAGTTGGCAGTGCCTTTGTAAAAAGACCAACATTAATTTTGCAGTGGCCCGATCGGGACAGTGCTTGCTAGATTGACTAGTCCGGACTTGACATTATACTGGCCCGGGGCCATCGTTATTGTTGAGCCCTGCCACTGTTTCGTGGTTTCCCTGAGCCACACTCATCCTCTTACTTTTCTGTCATATCTTCTTTTCTTTCTCTCCTCTAACTCATTGATTCACTTTTCACTCACACATGGTCAAAGTATGCACACACGTCACATCATGTGGTATGCACCATAAGTATGTTCGTGTAGTGGACCGGTGCACTCACGCTTGCATGTGACACGGCAACTGTCCAATGAAACATGATCATTATAAAGCGGTTTCAAGCGGGCTCTAAATCAAACACAACTAAGCCACACAGCCAATCGATGCACCTCCCCAAAAATTAAATGCAATATCACATACTTTTTGTATGTGATATTGCGCAACCATTGTGATAATGGTATTGAGTCAATATTTCATGCACCCTGAGCTGGGACAGAGGTTAATAATGGCTTAGTGTAAAAAATGAGGGGCCTTCAATAACAACTCAAGGTAAGTGTTATTTCACCCAAACAGGAATCTAGGATGAATAATCCTTTTAATACTTCTTAAACCTAAAATAATGTAACCTTTTCTTAGAAGCAATAGGAGTTGGTTTTATATTTAGAAAAACTATACAAGTGAAACCCCCGCTGCAAATTCACACAGTTTCAAGTTGGGTAAATCTGCAGCACAATGGGGCTTTCCATTTGGAAGTGTTTGTATTGATAGTGACTATCTTAAACTTCAGCTTTTTTGTCATTTCTGTGTGATAGAGAGGTAAGAGATGGATGAAGAGTGAAAGAAAGAAGAAAAAGGAGTGTTTCCTTGGGAGGCTTTGACCTTGTTTAGTATTAGAGACCTACACTTTCCTTTTTTTATCCATGTCTTAAAATACTCTCTTACAGTTTTTTTTCAGTCCCTCTCTGTCACTATCTCATTGCCTTCATCCAACCCATGCTCCCTCCCCTCCTTCTCAGACAGGCCCAAGTGCCTGTGTTATGCATGTGTCAATGCCCAACAAAGGATTGCTACTGATATCCATACAAGACAAGCACACCATACACACATTCACAAACGCACGAGCTGCCCACTAATCACTAACGCCGGCTAGACCGCTCTTCTGTACACCGTATCTTAGCAACTTGACTTGGAAACTTCCATTTGCCAAACTGTTTCTGAGGTAACGGCCCAGGAGGTGGTGGGTTCTGGGAAAGAGAGGATAGAGAATGCCTTGAGAACCTCATGAAAAGCACTAATACACCAACTGTTCTCCATTGGACGTCTATCAATACAAAGCATTTATCTACAACATGTGCTTGTGAAATGCCAATGTACATTTAACTGGATGAGATGTGATTGTGAGACACAAGACAAATATTTATATTGGATTTCCTATTCAAATAATAATAATAAAAATTCTAGAAAATTCCATAAAATCTAGAAATGTTTTGAAGGCTAAAATGTAAGCTTTAAAGTAAACTGCTTTCTGTTTTTTATTGTTGGGTTCAACCAATGTTTTTAATTCATTAATATTACTGACAAGTTTATTTAGGCACCTTGAGCAGATGAATGTAAATTCACAGTGATCCATGGCTGCACTGCAGGAGCCTTGGAAATCTAGCGCAGCCACACCTGTGAGTCACAGACTGCCAGTCAGCAATGTGTGTGTATTTGTGTGCTGTGTTAACAAAAAAGGACATCATTCACAGCTGCCAGCTATACAACCACATGTGGCTGGTTTCAACCCAAAAAAGCTTCCACCACCGCGACACACCAAAACAATTCCCACTGCTGTACAGCCCTCTACTACTAACTTCCTCCTTCACTGGAAAATTCTCTAACCGAACCTCGACCCCCCAGGAATACTCCACTCCTTATTGGAACATCTTCCTTTCCAGACCAGTATTAGGTGACAGAAAAACAGACATCAAGTTCAGGGTGTTACTGGATGTCCTTTCCTTTGGCCACAGGAACAATGAATGAATCAAGTCCAGTCCAAAAAAAAGAAGGGAAAAATCAGCCAATCTCAACACCTTCCCAGAAAGACCCTCCCACTAAGTCCAGTTCAGTCAGTAACAGAAAAAGACTGGTTGCCCCTTCAGGTGGACTTTTTCCTCCAACAAGCCTGGTCTAACCAACTACATTAATGTTGTACCTACCCCCAAAATGCATTCCTTCTTTCCCTCCCTCACTGAGTACGAACAGGTATTGCTCAACTGACAGGAAGAACAGGATTTGTACCCGTTGCAGCAAAGCAGAGTGTACTCAGTGTGCACAAACAATAACTCCGTCTCTCTCACACACACACACTCTCTCTCTCTCTCTCTCTCTCTCTCTCTCTGTAGGTACTGTGCTACACACACAATGCATGATTTCTCCTACAAAACAATGAGAGAAACCTTCTCAGAAAGGTTCTGCTGCAGATACCATTCCTCTGGCACTGTGAATGTCAATAGGCACAAAAGTTAACATTAGGGCATACCGTTGTTTCTTTAACTGCAGACGGTCTTAGCAAACATTGCAGCAAAAGATTCTGCTTCCAAAACAACACTGAATCCAGTTGTAGCAGGGATGGAAATTAGGAATGTGGTTGTTCCCCCATGTTGTTTTAAATGTCAATGCAGGTTTGCCAATACGCAGCTAGTGACACCTGTCAAGACTCCTCAAGACTCCAGGCAGAAAGTTCTATGGATTGATGAGTCAAGAGTTGTACTTATAGGACAAGGCGTGTGCAGTTAAGTCTGGCAAACACCAAACACTGCATTCCACCGTAACTAAAGGTCACTCACGGTGCTAGTAGGGTTATATTTTGAGGATGATTGGCTGCATAAAGACTTGATCATTGAAGAAACAATACATTAAAATAAGACAGCCAGTTCTTTTGCACAGTATAAGGTGGTGCTCTGCCAATACAATGATTAAATGTAGAATAGCTCATCTGTTTTTACCATTTTGTATCAATACTCATCTGTAGAATCGATATTGCAACTTCACAAGACTCTTGACACTCCTGTAATTCATAAATGTAGTCGTTTTTTCAATATCTAATTTACTTGCGGTTTAAATTCTCTAAATAGTTAAAATACAGTGCTTAAAGTTGCTATGCAACATACACAGTGCTTATCATTTTTATGCAACAATTTAGCATAGCTTAAATTTAGGAAAATACACACTGTTGCCCTTAAGTAATTTTACTAAGTTTCTTGGGGTTTCTCTAGTAAACTGCTAGTCTTTGTTTTGACTGGTTAAGTTATCCTGAATGGCAATCCTTAAGATTATATTTAGAAATTCTATGTAATTTCAAACTGAGTGATCCTTTTTTTATTATTGGTTGCTAATGGAGGTTAGCTAATGGTCGTCCTTTGATGTATATAGCCTAATATTATTTGAGGTTTTCTTTAGCACTTTGGTACGTATCATGATTCAAGTGTGATATCGTGATGAATTGTGATGTTTTGAATCATAACATGTATATAGTGAAACATGAAAATGTCATATTGCAAGGTACTTGCCAATACTCACCCTTAGTATAAGGTAGTACTACTGCTTATTTTCCCGTATTGTAAGAGCCTTGAAATATACCGTACAAAACATCCAACAGATGAATGCATATTTGGACAACTACATTCGGGCATCTGGTGTTGGTCAGTGCTCAGCGGGTGAGACGGCTGGTTACAGATGAAGAGAGGGAGGCTCATGCAAAAGATATCAGGACAAACAGTGCATGAGAGGTGACTGGGGGAGAGACAGAGACAGAGGGACAAGGGAGAGGATGTCTATATGGATTTCACACTCCTCCGTTGACCCTGTCAGGAGAAAATAACACTAAATGCACTCAACACAACAATGTGTCAGTTGAAGAGAAGACCGGTGTATTAGAGCCAACAGTTGTGACTACTATCATTTCTCACCAATTACGTTGAAATAATTCTGAATTACTGCAACTTAACTGGAATCATTGTAGTCCCAAACTGCTGTTTTTGCTGGAACGTATTGTATAACATACATTCAAAAGACTCAAAAAAAATTCTTCTTATTTCAATTTTACTGTGCAAGTCCTGTATGCACTTATGGCTCGAGCAGATTTGGGAGAGCCAAAGACCAAGACGTACTCCAAAGCACATCAAGCCAACCGGTTTGGCTGTTTATCACACTGCTCACTCATACGCAAGGCTGCAGGTTGAAGTCTCAGTTGTGAAAAGGAAAATGCTGTGTTATTTCAACGCAGCTAGGGTCTGTCATGACTAGATTTTGGCAGCCAGGCGTTTTGTAGGATAGCTTAACTCGCAACAAAGTTACAGAAACTAGCTGAGGATACTAAAGATGTTATTTTAACTTCTGAAACAATAATCTTCCCTTTTCTTGAATGAAAAATTATATTTTCAAATCTCTAAGAGATGGATTAGAGACATGCCACGCACCACTAATGATAGGTTGGTCACAAACTAATGTCTCTTTTTGAACCACTCTTTTTGCTGAACCACTTTTTTATTGGAACAAAATAGCATTAGTGAAAAGATGTTAACCTGGCTCTTGAATTTCTTAAATAATGATTATATGCAGATAAGGTGAAAGTTTTCACTAAAGATTGCCTATCCGCAGTGTAGAAAATTAGGGTAAAAAATAAAAAACATTTTAAAAAAACACAACAACGGCCAATCTATTAGGACAGGTAAGATGTAAACTATTAGATCATGCATTTCACACCAACATAATTCTAGCCTACTTCCTCATCTTTACATTGGAGATTTGCACCTTTTTATGGTTTTGGGGTTATTTTTAAGCATATCAAACAAAGAGACATTCGGTAGCCAAATCAACCAGCTAATTTCAGGGAACGGAGCCAGAAAAGCTGTGTCACCAAAAATAATCAAAACAGTGCACTTTAACAGCAAGAAGCACAAAAAGATTGTGAGTTTATGACATACATATTAATGACCCACATCACTCAAAGTGCTCCCACCTGTTCAATAGAAATCCTGACACAGTTATATATCAAACCAGTTGATCTTTGCTAGGTTTCCATACAACTGGAAACCGATTTTCAGTCACAGTTCTGAATAAAAAATGCAGTGCAGAATGAGTTGGTGAAAATAAAAAGTGTTTTCTACTGTTTGTTGGCTACATTATGATTAGTGTGGATGAGGAAGATTATGTGTCAAACATTAGCCAAACAGCAATCATCATGTCACCAGAGTTTAAAGTCTGAATTGGCTGCCCAGGAGGAGGTAACTGGAGCATGGTGGATAGTCGGTAGTTTGAAGCATTGGTCAAGCTTATGTAAAATATCAGCCAAACTTTAATTTAATTTCATAAAAGTAACTCAATATATACTGGAATGGAGCATTAAGCTCATTCCTGTGTATTTTAACCACCCTGTGAAGTTCACCATAACTGATTAATGCCCATTAAAAGGCATGTTTTCCCAATGCATAATGGCATGACCCCACAAATGTGATGGAGTGACTCCCTAGCTTACCTCAAAAAGATTGTTGTTCTAAGAATATATGCACAAATACTTTCTACTGCCTTTTCTCATATGGTTAATGCAAGAAACAGAAAGATTCCACCATGTAGAAAGATTTGTCTATAAACATTTATACAACGACACCAACCTATCCTTTTTCCATAAACCCAGTCAAAACCTTCTTAATGTGTCAAATAATGAATCTGCATGTGTGGTTGGATGGATTCATAGTGTGCTTCCAAAAGCTTTCCACGTGTAGGTCAATATGATGCAGCTTTTACAAAACTAATGAAGTATTTCACGGAATATGTGAGTATAAATGTGAGGCTTTGAATATAACGTAACATAACTCAGCACATCTTTTGAACATAAGGTAACATAACTCTGCACATTGTATGGTCATGATTTGTTTCTGAAGTGCAACATTGGTACAAAAACTGAACAGACCTGTTCCTGATAACAATGCATTTTATTTAGTCAATATGTCATCTGCAACAGTAATTACTTGTGTTCAGTTTCTTTTTTCCAGAACAACCTGCGAAACAAAACAATTGGCACTACTTAGTCATCATAATCAATATTTTTTAGATTTTTGTATGCAGTCAACCAAATGCTGACCACTATTGAATGGTGATTGCATTCAATAGTGGCCAAAATTATATTGATTTTGTCCCCTGGCAAAGTTTATTGCAATATGCTGTCTGCAGAGTGACTAAATGAAAGTGCTGGTAGCTTTTATATTGACTGACCTATAGATCACAAAAGAGATTTGAGGGTTATGTATCCATGTCAAATCACAGGCCTACACTGAGAAGATTTTGGTAGTGATTATCATTAAGTCAACTTAATGATAATGTATACATTTGCAGGTTCTTGAGATATCAAATCTAAGTCACAAAACGCTTTAGCAGTTGTTGTGGGAAAGGTTTACTATAAAAGCATGTATTTGCAGATGTTTTGCTGATCCAATTTCAGTTTGCTGTGGTTAGTATTTGATGAGCTGCAGTTACAAAAGTGACAAGTGTTCTATTCTATTAGACAATGTTCTCTTTAGCGATAGCAGTGAATAATTGACACCGTCATGAGTCCTTGGAACAGACAATGCACTGACTGTTGTTGTTGTTTTGTTTCTGTGTACTACCACGAATGTGAACTCTTGTCAACTAATCGTACAAGTGCCAATGTTGTCTCACGAAGTTGCTAAGCAGGTTCTCCTTATCTGCTTAGGTTACTTACCTTTTCACTAACGTACCCTACAGTCCATCTTATCGTAATGTGCCACTACCATCAGGATTATGTAACATTTGCAACGTTACAGCGATACAACGTTAGCCAATGGAGAGCAAGGGACAATTCTTTGACTAGTTTCTATTTTGACAGTTGTGTTATCGGGCTAATCAATCTCAAGTAACAACATTCAAGTCAGTACGTGAAGATAGTTAGAAATCACATTAGAATGTAGTCTAGTGTAGGTGGTCGGAGCACAAAATCATGCTCTCTCGGCCGATTTTAACTTTCCACACTAGGGAATTCATTTTTTTATATTATTCCAAGCGTATCACTCATATTCCGATACTGTGTAAAATAATAGAAGAGGCGAGGCTCCAATGAGACCCACCTTCTCTGCCCAATGTGCCCGATAGTCCGACCAGCAGTATCCCAAACAGAAAACTTCTCGCCGCCTCCATCGATTGCGACCAGCACTACTCCATATTCGCCAACACTTTTGTATTCCTACAGGAGAGCCGCTACAACTTTATCGCTGCAGTAAAAAGTAATTTCGGCACGTTTTAATTTTATTTTTCCAATCCCTGTAACTTCCTCCTTGGGAATTCCGCGACTGCGGATTGCCTGTCGGGTAGTAAAGCGTGACACACAGCCAGTCGGCGCGCTCCCGTGAAAGGCCTGTGTGGGGAGTGGCAGACAGGGCTGATTGGCTCCAACTGCCCGCCTCATTCTGAAAATCACAAAATCGGTTGAGGAAGAATTATCTGGCTATCATGCTGATAGCTTTAACTAGCGGCCACATTATTTAAATAATTGCCTTATTCTAATTTAAATAAAATCATTGGGGGCGGGTCGAGGGTGTGCAAATGTCACAGCTGTAGGACAACTTCTATTTACTAGTAGGACAACAAAGATATAGTAGTTGAATAGTAGTATAGGAACTATATATGTTTGCGATCAATAATGTAAGTTGCTGTGTCAGCTAAATAATACAATTATATCTGGGGAAAAAATCAGTTTCAGTTATAGTTTCTGATTGCGTCATGTTTTAATCATATCATCATAATTCTTCACTGTTCTCAGGCCCCTTCTCTGCAAGTCCCAAACTGGGAGGAGGAAGAAGAATAAGCTCTATTCATCCTGACTCGATCCATTCTCCACCCACATCAGTTGGGGTCAGAGTCCAATCCAATGCATGTAACTACCAGGAAAATTCACAAAGCTACTCACGAGTCAATATGCGCACAAAATTTGCTCTCGGAGTGAAGATAGAATAAAATGATTAACAATAGCAAAAAGTGTTTAAGTGTGCTGTAGTCTTGTTCCGCTGCTTAGCTGTTTTCCAAATACTTTAAGATTTGTTATTCCTTTCATCCTACAAAATTCTGCGAGGGAAGTTGATATTGTGGTAACACTGTTTTACCCAGAAATAAATAGGCTTGCTGCATGATGGGTTTGCGTAATAGATCCGCAATATTACTGTTACGGTACACCTAATACCATAACGCATACTTGGTTGGAAAACAATTCAAATTAAATAAATGCCGTTTGAAATTAACACTAAGAACCTGTTATGTATTTGCATTAGAGAAACGATAATGACAATCACGGTTGCACACAAGTCTGTGAGCAATCCACACCAAAAACGTGCTAATCAGCCAACTCCCTTACATGATAATCAAAAGGTCTGAGAACCCTTTTCAGAACAACCCCTGAAGAACTACTACTTGTGTGCACAATAATAGGAGACTATTTTAGAGGAGCCTTGCACAGTGCACGACCCGAGAAGTTTACAATGTGGTGATACATACTGTTGAGTAGTGAGAGGGTCTGCAAGGGACAGCTGGCCTAGTCAATGCAATAGAGCATCTTTTTTCAGCTCTTAAACCTTTGA
>JACXGJ010010841.1:0-21040 GCA_016801105.1 Esox niger
ACTGTGTTCAGGAACCCAGCTGAGCTCCTCTCTAACCATAATTGTGGCTTAACCATCAACTACAGGACAATACCTTGAAAGCTGAGGTTTGATTCAGTGTAGAATGAGATGCCTCCTAGGATTTACTGGGGAGAATTACTAGGATTTACTATACCGAGTTCAAAGTTATGAGCTAATGGTTTACCTAGTAAATGTTGTATGGATTCAAAGAATGTCATCCGTGGGCCAAAGCTTTACAAAAATGAAGGCCACGATGACTAATGCTAAACATGCAAACAAAACAAAATGTACAGCAGGTTTCCCAAGTTGATTGCTCCATCATCCAGCAGACCAAAAGCGAGACAAGTGTTCATGGCTATTTACATTATATTCAGCATGATAGCTTAGGTTTTTGTAACAAGAAGTCTCAGATTTAATAACATTAATAAAAAGGAAAAGCAAAAGAGATTATCATGCCTTTTTTTTCTAGAAATAACATATATTGTCAGACAACCAAACCATTCCCATAACATGAAGCTCCCACCACCTTGCTTCACTGCAGCAATGGCATTAGCCAGGAGATGCCAAATAGTATCTCTTCTAATCAGACCAGAGAATATTTTAATTCATGCACTCAGAGCGCTTTAGGAGGCATGCAATATTCCTTTTACTCTGGAGTGGCTTCCATCTAGCCCTTTTTGCATAAAGTCCAGATTGCTGGAGTGCTTCAGAGATGATTGTCCTTGTGGGAGACAAAACTGTGAAGCTCTGTCAGAGTGACCAATAGGTTCTTGGTTACCTCCCTGACCAGGGCCATATTTGCCCAGTTACTTAGGCAGTATGATTCTTTGAGCAATGTTCTGCTGGGAAACTTTGGATCCTGCCATTCATGTGGATGTTACTTTGACACGTACCACCTACCTAAGCATTGTTGCAGACCATGTGCACCCTTTCATGGCAACAGTAAACCCTGATGGCATTAGCCTCTTTCAGCAGGATAATGCACCCTACCATAAAGCAAAAATGGTTCAGGAATGGTTTGAGGAACACAACAACGAGTTCAAAGTGATGACTTGGCCTCCAAATTCCCCAGACCTCAATTCCCCAGATCCATGGAGGCCCCACCTAGCATCTTATAGGACTTAACGGATCTGCTGCAAACATCTTGGTACCAGATACCACAGCACACCTTCTGAGATCTAGTGGAGTCCATGACTCGACGGGTCAGGGCTGTTTTGGCGGCAGAAGGGGATCTACATAAAATCAGGCAGGTGGTCATAATGCTATGACTGATAGGAGTATATCAAAACTTAAAAAAGAGACACAATAATATTGTCATAAAACTTTCTAAATATCCCTGGAAATGGGTAATGTTTATTGTTTTACAACCATATCTTCACCTATACAGGTGTGGCAGTCGACTCTACATGGAAAAAGATTACCAAAAAAAGACACAGTTCAAGCAATGCTGTAAAGAAGAGATGGCAAACATCCCCACAGTTAATAAGAGGGTGTTTTGTCAATAGTTTTAAAATGGAAATAAATTATCTACAGTATACCTGAAAATAAATACAAATAAAAAGCATTTCTGGTATATTACATCTACATTGCTCGAAGATAAACATATGACATTATTGTATGAAATACATTCAGCCAGAGTATACTATACACGCAGTACTCATCATATGTCCAAATATGATAACAACAGAAATGTACAAAACATCCCACGGGTTGTACTAATTTACTGACAAAATTTTTATAGCTGCATTCATAACTTGGATTTATAGAACAATTTGTTAGAATTCTTTATAAATCTTTATATGCTGTGCAAGCTTAAATTAATGCAAAAAATATATATATTCTGTGGAATTTTTTTACCTTTCCATTATTATGGTCTCATTGAGTATAAATCACTGCTTAATTTCCATGCAAGAAAAACATGCTATCTATATTTGCTACAGAAACTAATGTCAAACAGTCAGAAACTACAAAAATACATAATTCTAGTTAATAATTTTGACTAAAATCATACATATCCCCAGCACCACATTAAACATAACATTTATATCCTGACTGCACACCTTGTGTATCTCTATGACATGCTCTGTTGATCCAACTCCCATCAAGGCTTTTATCATTACTGCTTCACAGCACACAACATTCCAACATAATTCCTAGCTAACTAACTGTGTGTTTGTGTGTGTTCAGCGATCTAAGCTCTCTCATCCATATGTGACTGTCTGAGAGCAGGATACACCAGGGGTGACTGAGGGCAGGTGTGACAAGCAAGGGGCAAATTGTTTTTTTATATCACTCCTTTCATCTCTCTCATGTCAGCACCCAAGCAGCAAAGAAATGGAAGCATATTGAATACCAGGGAATAGGCCTTTCTACTTCACTGCAGTTAAGTCATTCATGAAGAGTACTCTTAATTCATATGGAGAAAAAGATAAATTAATGTCCAAAATGTATTTTTTCAAGCTGCAACATACAAAGGATCTGTTCTCAAAGTCAGTGTTAGTGCCAAATCCTACAGAGCAATGATTTATGTAATCTAGAAGAGAGTCGATCTAAAGACAAAGACATACTGTCATGTGAAAAAGTATTTTTCTTTCATTTTTTTTAAATGTAAGCAAACCCCTCGCTTCAATAGCTGGTGTTGCCTCATATGGCTGAAGTAAGTTCATGTAGATGTGTCTCGTAACTCTTACCTCAACTAGGAGGAATTTCTGCCCACTATTCTTCAGAGTATTGCTTTAAATGTGTCATGTTCAAAGGTTTTCTTGCATGCATGCTGTACTTCAAGGCAAGAAGAACAATGTCTGGACAGGATTGAAATCTGAGCTTTTACTTGACAATTCCATAACCCTCCATGTCAACTTTTTGAGAAATTCTGTTGTCGCTTGGTAGTGTGTTGTGGATCATTGTCCAGTTGCAAGATCCGGGTTTGGTTCAAATTTAGCTTTTTGACAGAAGGCCTCACATTGTCCTCAGGAATTGTCAAGGATGACAAGTTGGCCAAGTGTTGAGGCAGTGAGGCAGCCTCAGTCTGGTGGACACTGTTCATTATGTCTTATGTTCTTTTGGAATGCTGAAACAAATCTTCCAATGCACGACAAAGAACTGGAAAGTTGGAATTCAAGTCTACAGGGCTGAAAAGTGGAGGCAGCAGGGAAATACAGACTGCGCTACATTTTGGTTCAGCACTGTGATTCCAGTTTTTTTCCTGAAAACATATGCTCACTCACAGAACAAAAATGGAACTGTACAGAACATATCACAACCTGGATATGTCCTCAACTGTGAGAAGGAGAAAGTTCAAAAACAGGTACTGTTCCCTCTAATACATGGGTATCCAAACAATTCCACGGAGGGCAGTGTGTTTGCAGGTTTGCGCTCTCGCCTAGTACTTGATTGACTAATTAGGTTACCAATAGGATGGTTTCTACCTTCACCAGGTTGTTTAGGTGGAACCTCCATGGAATGGTTTGGATATCCCTGCTCTAATAGGACAGGCAGAGGGTGAAATCAGGTATTATCTCAGATAAACACTAGTTTACATTCAGACTGGAAAACGTAACACTATCTCTATTGCGTCTGGAAAGTCATAAGACAGAATATTAACATCAAATCGAAAGACCCCAGAACAAAGTAATCAGTTTTACCTGCAGATTTTAAACAAAAAAGGAATCTCCATAACTAGATATTCACTACCAACAATCTACCAGATGTGATCCGGATCCATTCGTCAGGCAATCACTTATTTCTTGATCAATAGTACAGAACATGGGTATCACATTTCCAAATATTTAACCTTCAGCACTGGAGAGTGGCTCAACATGTTCTCATCTTCCTCTATTCTACACCAATTACTGTACCTTCAACATTGCATCTGTCAAGCTACTCAGGTTTGCAGAAGACAAAAGTCTGGTCATCATTGACAATGGTGAGTCCATGTACCATGAAGAGATCAACCGGCTGGTGGCCTGGTGTGGTCAAAATAACCTGGAACAGAAATGTAGGGCTCACCTGGTCAGTTGGATGAATCATTCAAATGTTTAGGGACCATCCTCTCCCACAATCAGGTGGGAGGACAAAATCACAGCAACCACCACAAAGCACACCAGCAGTTGTATCACTTGTAGCAGCTGAAAGAAATGATAATCGGTCAGTCAATCCTAATCTGGCCCTGCAAATCAATCATATAGTCCATCCTGAACTTCACCTTCATTATCTGCTTAGGAACTGCTTCTGCCCGATGCAGAGGTGAACCGCAACACAAGATATTGTCCACGATAAGGGTCAACTGCTGCAACCTTCCCTTCATCGAGGCCCTATGTGACTCTAGGGCAAAGGAGCATGCAGACATGATCAATGCTGACCCCTGTCACGTCCTGGCTATGCCCCTGGCCATCTCTGCACTGGGCTGGGGCCATAGTCAGGACGGGACAAAGGAAGATGCCTCTAGGCATCTTTATGTAGTTAGGTCTCCCCAATTGGAGGCAGGTATAAATCGTTGCCTCCAATAGGGGAACCCATTTATGTTGAGTATTTGCCCACACTTGGTGCGGATCACTTTGATTTGGTTTGAAGTAGTTTGTTGCACTTGACCCAGTCACAGGAGCTGCTGTTTGTTTTGTTTCTTTACTTTAATAAAAAACATGGACTATCCCCGCCCGTATGTCTCTGCGCCGGCGTCCTGCCACCAGCTCTGTGACAACCCCTCCCTTTTTTGTATTTTGGCCCTTCATCCCTAACCAGTATCACAATCACAAGTAAAATTAGGTGTAATTCTACATTGCAAAAAAATGTGATTCTGATTCAAAAACCTGTGCAGAATTAGCTGTGGAACAGAACACAGAGTAGATAGCTTTCCCTGTTCTGAACATCAATTATATTTGCATCCGTTCAGTTGATTAATATTAATAGATGAACACTTAACTCTCACTGCTTGCAAAATCCATCTAGGCTATCCAGCCAAATAGGATGTTTATTTAGAAGACAACTATTGCCTTTGCTTAAATAATAAAATGCTTCCTTGACAATTTGTAATGTTCCATGAATTAGTTACGGATCTCTAGGCCAACAGGAATTCAAGTCGTGACAATAAGTATTAGCACATTAGAATGATTAGAAATTGTCAAAAGGTTATATCATTGTCAAGCAGCTATTAAAGGACACCAGACGCAACTGGTACACAATATCAAATCTAGTAAAAAAATAAATACAAAAATGTTAATAGACGCTTAGCTAATGTAGGGAAATACAGAGGTCAAGAGACGTTGTCTCAAGTTGAAATACAGCTTTGAACAATACTTAAAATTGGAATTGTGGTAGAAATTAGCTTCAATTTAATGAAATAGACTTCTTTTGTTTTCCTATTCATTTGTGATGAAAGCTAGTGAGTATTCATATGGATGTCACATAGACATGCCAATAACGACATTGCCCTTGAGAAGCACAATGAAACGCTGAGACAAATTACCCATTAACTAGTGTTGATTCGAGGGGACTGCCAACATGAATTATTTCCTATTGAGAAATTGTACCACAGTGTCACTGGTCGGACATAGTGTCTTTGGTCCTACTTTGGTTGTGGAAGTAGCTAGGCTACTGTAGCTGAAATCCAGGTAACAGTCACAGTATCTATAGCACACAAAAAATAATATATAAACGCAGCAGTACATCTTTCACTAGTATTTTCTGTGAAAATAAAGTGTACATTTTGTGAACTCAAAATGTAAAATTATTTTTTGTAAATCTTGCAGTGTAATTCAACTCTCATTCTTTCGCATCAAATCAAATTCTCACAGTTGCCCAAATTGTGAGTCTATTGTTTTGTAGAGTACACAAACTATGCCCCTATGCTGCTGTCTGAGATTCTGATATCGTATGTAAAGCGGCAATTCATTGTCCCCATACATATTATGAGAACATTGCTGGTTCTAGTGCTTCAGAATGTATCTAAAACAATCTCTGGTCTACCTGTAGTTCAAGATCAGCATTCACTTGAGAAATGTGTTCGAGAAAAGTATGAGTATTGTTTTGTAACTTTTATTCCTCTCTGTTTCTCTTTCTGTCGATTTCTAGTTCTCTATCAGTTCATACTGTAATAACATTTTCTTGAAGACCTGTGTCTACAATCATACAATATTATGATTATACATTGTTAAAAGCACAGAAAAAATTACTGTGCAGGGAATTAGCTGAAATTCAAAACAGCTAAAACAGCTTTTTTTTAATTTCAGACTGATCTGACTGGAAAAATAATAATGATTCATGTACAATATTTCATTTTTTTTAAATCATTCATTTCACACTCAGTGACAGGCAAGTAAATAGATACTCATTAATCCTTAAAACAACAGTATTGACTGACAGTTGTGAGAGAGATTTATCTTCTAATACAAATTAAGCAGGTTGTTTTCTCTGGGTGGACTGAAAGGGATTGAACAGCTGAGCCCTGTCCACTGGAGATGACAGTCAGCAGTGATGAGGACTTATTAGAGAGATATCCTGCTTGAGACCACAGAGAGGGAACAGAGACATACTAGGCCCTACAAGGAGGGGGCTTTAACGACGCCAAGCTCTATATTTTGCCGGCTGTTAAAGGGGAAGGATGCATTTAGAAAATGGGACTATGTTTCCAAAACCTGTCTGACTTTGTGTTCGACTGTTGGATCTCTGCCAAGAATCTGAAGCCAACTTTTAATGCACTGCCAAGCATTTAAACCCAGAATATGAAATTATTAATTCTGATTATTACAGTAAGATCAGGTGTTTGAATACCATGCAACCTAGGAATTATGTAAATATACAATTAATCAGTACAATATCATTACAATTAATATAAAAGTGTCACCATGGCTTAACATATCTTTCATGGGCTTTACATTAGAGTACATTCCATTGCAAGTCCATTGCAACAACTAAAAATGTCTTCTTTTCTTTTTCTTGTTAAGGTTGGGGTAATGGTTAGGAATCACAGAATTGAGCTATTTAATTAAGGTTGGGGTTAATGGTTAGGAATCACAGAACTGAGCTATTTAAGTTTGGGGTAATGGTTAGGAATTACAGAACTGAGCTTATTAAGGTTGAGCTTTTTAACAATCGAGAGACATCTTGTCTTTGATTGTTTCAAACTATTCGGGTTACGGTCAGTTATTTTTTTGCCCACCATTCCCAACTACAATGCCCTAGCAAACAGCTGCTCCATGTAACTGTGAATAAGATCACAGCTGCCCCTAGGGCCAGGCTTGCCACAGGTAAAGCCCTGTTCATATGTTGAAACTGAACAAAATCATGTCATGCAGATTAGTTTCATAGGAACTGTAATATATAAACAGTGCGTAAATAGTCATTCTTAGAATTCTCGATTGATAACATTTTATATTTCCAAGAGATCATCCAGGAAATTACAAAGAACCCTAGAGGAACATTGCAGGGATCTGCAGGACTGCCATGCTAAAACTACGGTGAGTGACTGATCAACAACTACAGGAAGCTTTTGGTTGCAGTCATCGCCTCTAAAGTAGAGGTACATTTTTTTAATCTAAGTGAGCAAAGAAAATGCAAAATATCAGACAAGGGACTCTTTTTCTGGTTCATTGTGTAATTGTATTTATTAATCAAAACTCAACTTTAGAACCAACATCCGCCCTACACAAATCAATATTTGTTCTTTATAGTAAACCCAAGTCCTTAACGAACACTACTACCCAATGGTTTGAGATTTATTTCCCATTGGGTTTGGTTTGTTAAATAGAAAACTACCTGTAACATTGTGTTCTGGTCAACAGCCTACTACATTAAGCTGATAAAAATGGGCTCTTCACACATTTGTTTTCCAACAAAATAGAGATAATCCAATGTAGTATAACATAGTTAACAAGCAACCAAATATAAATTATGTAAATCCCTACTAAGCTGTAGACATCCATTGCGATACTGGTCTGACTGGTCGAAAGTAATTCTCCTGTTACAGCCACTGACAGAAAATCCATCCAAAGTCCTTGTTGTGCGAACACGTACATTGTGAATGAACAGAAATCATTAAATATACGTTAGTATCAATAACACAAATTCACATCTTAAATGAAATTCACAGTGTCTTGAGCACAGACGTTATGGAAATTTTAAAACTGACCTCTGTCTCTTTGCCCTGTCTCTCCAAGAGACAGTAAACTAATTGAGGATGCTTTCCAGGATTTTCGGCCACTAGTTGTTCCCGAAAATGTCATGTACAGTATGTGCTGATATGTGCCTCATGTCATTATTAAAAACACATTCAAACTTGGAATTTCATGGCCAACTGAGGTACGGTAGTGATTCCAATTATACAATATGAATATATTTAAAAAAAGATTAAACCAGCACAAAACAGGAGGGTTAAAAAGGTTGTTTATTATTTGCGAAAATCCCAGACTGTATTTTCTTTAATGTTTCATTATGCTCAAAGTGCTGTAAGAACTTAATTTAGGCCAGTCCATGCCAGACATAACGTCAATCATTAAATGTGAAACGCACCCAGGTAAGCATGCAGGAAAAGTGGATAGATATACATATAACAATACAATTATTAAAATTATTATTTAATGCAAGTACATAACAAAAAATAAGCTTCTTTGATAAATTCATCTTTTTAAGACTTTTGTTTGAGTGACATAAATAATTTTTGTACGGTACATGTATTAAAATAAAGTATCAAGGAGAGGGACTGTGGATAACCACTCTTAAAAGTTCACTGTAGTTCTGTGTTCTTGGCACCTATACTGTGGGGTGATTAAGTATGGCATTATTCACTCACCATCTATGTGTTTTTATTTTGATGAAATCCAGCAAGCATGTAATTAACAACCTAAATGAAACCTAACAACATGAATCTGGAACTTAACTGTTTCACGTGAACGACACTTAAACTGTGAAACACACCCAAAAATAACATGCCCTTACACTTGATTGAGAATTATGTAAACAAGGTCAGACATCTCCTGATTATGACGTAAAGCCAGAGTACTTGGTTACATTTCAGTAAACAGCCATGTCTGGGCTGGAAGAGTCTTTACATAGGAGAGAGGGTAAGTACTATCAACATTGGCTTTATTATATAATTACACAATATTATATCTTGTAAGTAAATAATAAACATCAATGGAGCTGCTACACAAAGTCACCCTACTCCCTTGACAAATGGCAGCAGCAAAAGAGTAGGGGCATTTGAGTTATGATAAGGTTATGTAGAAGTAAGCCCAGTCATTGAGAATGTATTCTAAATATCAATACACAACATTGGACATATATTTTCTTTACTTTTTATACAGAAGTGGAGAATTCTTTCTTCAAATTACATCAATTGTTTATTGTTTGCATATGCTGCAGTTTTGCCTGAATATGATATGTAAATAAATTGTATGTACTCAATTCTGTTTCATTAAAAAAGATAACCTTTCTCTCAACAACCTTTTACAAACAAGTGGGCACCAAACCAATAAGCATTCTGTCTAGCAATTAAGTGTTGGCCTGAAACACATTGGTTTGTGCCTTGCCAAAATATCATCCAACTCTTGCACAGAAAACATTTTCAATCCATTCACTATTGCAATATAAGATCCTAATTATTGCTTCATCTTAAATTCCTTCAGCATTTTAGGACCTCAGTATTTCCCCACATCCCAATTGAAACTTAGAAGAAAATAACAATTTGCAGTGTTGCAATGTTATGTATTAAATTATTTATTTTTGCCAGTATAATATTATCTACATATTATTCCATTCCAGAGATGGTACTGTGAATTAATCAAATTATCTACAACAAAATTTTACAGCAAATGTAACATCTTCAGACTTTCATCAGAATGCTTTCATGTCATGCCACATGTCAAAATCCCCTGGGATGAGTTAAATGTTTTCATCATCTGGCAGTGAAGAGGTTAGAAAATAATGAAAGGGAAACGTGATTTTGCACAAGCCAAACTAATGCCAAAAAATCACCCAAATCAGTAACAATTTGTACTGCTAACATCTGATGGTGCCTGGAAAAAGAACATCTAATCTTGCATTAATACAGAGAGAGCCAGTTGATTTATCATTGGCCACTCATCAACCTGCTGGTATTGGAATAATCTGGAGGACCCAGGGTATGTGATGCTCCAACAGCCCTGCATTTACAGAGAAACTTAGAAGTACAAAGCCTGTAAAATGCACATTATGGAAATGAACTGACAAGGCCAAAAGGCCTGCCTTTAGATTGGGAAGTATTCAAAGACATCAATGCCAACATACACAACACTGATAGGGTCACACCCTACATCAATGTACAGTTGGACTTTGGATTTTAAATGATGCAACAACAATAGTTAAAGTACTGCCTATCAGCATTAATCTGGTGGTATTTCTATCCAGTTCAGATGGACCATTTTATTACAGCATGTTGTGTATGTAGTCCACCCATTTTAGGGCACCAAAGGTATTTTCACGGCTGCTTGTTATTAGGCAGGTGTTTGTTACATTGTTAGTGCATGAAAAGGAGAGCTATCAATGTCTAATCTTCATTCTACGCATTGCATTTGTCTGAAAATTTGCAGATCAAAAAATGTCAATACGATAAGCAATCGTGAGGCCGATATATTCGGGTAAACGGATCGGAGAAAACAAGAAATGCACTGGAGAGCTCAGAAATGGCAAGCAATCTATTAGACTAAGGAAGATTTTGATGACAATAATTATTTCAATAGTGAAGAAATTAAGACCAGTAACAGTTCAACAGATAACAAACACTCCAGAAGAGAAATAGGGCCTATTCACAATGACAACAATGTTGACATTTTAATTTAAATAACATTAATATATTATGTAAATATTTTTTTTGTAAACACTTGCAATGGGATTTTAACACAATAAATATGCTCTGGGATAATGTGCACACTGTGCCTTGCTCTTTTGAACTATGATTTATTGCTTTGGGCAACTGGGCTAGTTAGTTGGCTAGCTTGCTTGTTTAGTTCATAATCTCTACAGTTCTTTTCTGTGGGAAAATTGTCCCACATTACCTCGGTAAGTGACGGCCCACAATTCAGTCCTGTTCATCTAAATAAAATGAGTCTAGTGTAAATAGGCCAATAGATGTCTTATAAATGATGTGACTGCTGACAGCAGGACCATCATGAATTCAGAGGTGTGCAGAAACATCTTGTCTGCTCAGATACAACCAAATGCCTCTAAACTAAATCGACAGGGTTTCTTCATACAGCAGGGCAATGTCCCCAAACACACTTCCATAGCTACCAAAACATTTTTTAGGATGAAAATGTGGAACAGTTTAATTTGGCCATGTCAATTACCCAATAAGAATCCAATGGAGCATGCTTTTCAGATGTTGAAGATTGAAGGCAAAAAGGAGTTGGAACAAATAGTAGCTGCAGTACAAGCATGGCACAGCATCACCATGAGAAGCTACCCAGCAACTGTTGATGTCCATGGATCACAAATTTCAGGCAATCATTGCAAAGGATATGCAAACACATACTAAACATGACTTTATTTAACATAATGTTAAAATGGCATTTGTAAGATGTTTATTGAAATACTAGCATAAATTACAGAAGACATTTACAGGATATTTTCTTGTTTATGTTTCTAAGTGCCTGAGATATTCATCCCTTTCTAGCCAGTCTGTCCAGCAGTTTGCATTAACTTCTGGTCTCCTCATATTGGCTTTAGATATTTTCCCAACCTAAAAAAACATTTTGTAATGCAGAATGGATAAAACTTACAAAGTTATAATTACAAGCCATCTGAAATGGATGAAATTTCCTTAAATTTGAGGACTTAGTCATTAGTCATTGTGTGATATCAACTACAAAGTGCTGGTTTATAAAGCCAAAAGGAAAATGCATGAGTTCACTATATCTGAGGAAATCTTAATGCTTTTTTTGACAATTTATTGTACTATCACACAAAACCACAATTTTGTGACTATTGTGTTAGCTATACGGAAATGAGTGGTACTTAATGTTTAACCGTTTAATGTCAAATAAATGACAGGTGATTGTTTGCTTAAAATGTGTGGTAATTATATTATGGATACATTTAGTCTTTGCATAGCAGGCTATCTATTTAATAATGCAACATTTAAAGTATGTGGTTTATTTATTGTTACAAATTATGCAAAGGAAACTATTTCCATATGTGCATGTTCAATGTTCCCTTAAGTTTTGGCATCTGCTTCCAAGCTAAATGGAACAGTTCTACCTGTTTATTTACTGGTACAGGAGTTTGCTAGAGGGCTTATTTTCTCTACTGATAGATAGAATTGATAGAAATGCATGTCTTTGGCATCAATGACATGAAGCAAGGGTGAAGTTTCAAAACACGTGTTGGTTTGTGCTCCCAGAGAGAATAATATCTGAGAGGAAAACAGTACAAACTGTGCGAGTGACATATGGTAGGGTCTGTTGTTAGGCAAACACCATCACAATCTCTCTCATAGCTCTTTTCTCTGAATGGTTGATATTGGTGGCTCTGACAAGACATCTTGCAGCTGTTCAAGGGAATAGTAAATATCAAATTGTCTGTATGGACTGATCCAATATTGTGGAACTTTCATTTTCGGGGCATATACATCGTTTCTTAAACACCCCCAAAAAATAGACAAACAAATAGGACATTTTGGGTAGGGCAGGTGTATGAATCAATTATTATCTCCAGTATAAAAAACACTTAACTGCGCTCCAGAAAAAAAAAAATGAATGAATGTGAAAACTTGAATATAAATTTAAGTTGAGCATTCTAGCAGAGTGCCTGAAATGAGGTTGCACAGGTTGAAGATGTGGTTGATGAAGTGTGTCATCAAAGAACCAGGGAGGTGGGGAAACAAAGGCATGCAGTGAATGGGGGAATATTTTGTACTCATTCAATACGCAAAAGACATTTCCCCAATCTAAATAAAATCTATTACAAATTCTGAGTGTTCTTTTACCACGGATACCAAACAGAAAAGCAAACGACTTACAAAACACAATGTTTATGGTATTATCTACTGGGTGTTTGAAATTAGTGGCCTAGGTTATACCCTGTATTGAAGTATAGAAAATGAACTTGATCTTTTTACTTTTAAAGATGCCAAGATTCATATATTTTAAGCATCAACAGCTTATGGTAAAATAAACAATGTTGAACTGAGCCCCTTGAATGGTATTGCAGTAAAATCCCTGCCTTGCAGTTAACTTTGTCATTGCAAGACCAGCCTCCCACTTCTGCTTTCGGATTAGTCCAGGGTTCCTGCAGAGGGCGATGCAATAGCCTAGCACCATCCAAGGTAGGGGGGTGTAGAAAAAAATATTGGTCTTAAGTCCGAAGTTCTATCAAGGTCTTTTCAATTTTTACATACACATAAGACAGTCGAAATACTGCCACTAAGTATTTGGGTTCAACAGGATACATTTGTGCGTTCTTCCGGCAACAGCCCTGAAGCCATAAAATACCTTACACGTTAAATTACAAACTTAAAAACATAACTGCCAACTTAATATAAAGTAGTGAAAACATCACATCATATTTTGGTCCTCTATTTCAAATTTACACCACTGGTGGAAAAATAATTGAATATGGTAACTTTGCCACATTTCTGTAGCACCTCCTAGTCATTGCTTGGGTGACTGTGAACGAATTTGAGGCTAAAGATTTTAAAGGGAGTGCATTCCTTCCTGCATGTAAGGTTTCGGGTTTGGATTATATAGCAACAAACATGAAAAGAACCACAAAAGCATCAGCGGTCCTTCAGAAGATATCTCCACATTGAGTATCCCAAGTCACTGGAAGTCCTTCAGAAGACATATCTCCACACTGAGTCAATAGAAGCTGCTGCATTGAATCAGGTTCTTCACGAACTCGACCTCACAGAATTGACAAGAAAGACTGCATAAAATTACTATATAACTGAATAATAAAATATACATCATATTAAAGGCTAATTTGGAAAACAATTTTAAATAAAATCCATAAAGACAAAACACATTATCTCTGAATAATAAACAAGCCATCTTATTCAGGGTTAGGACTAGGGGGATTGATGAATACACACAAAATAATCAATGCAATTAAGAGTTTGGATGTGGATAGGTCCCTCTGCTGCTCCTTTCCTTCTCTGTCTCTCCCACTCATTCTATACTTCACTCTTCCACTCTCTGCCTGCCTCCTATCACTCCACACACAGCCGTGTGGCCCTGGACTCACCTTGACTTGGCTGGGATGCAGGCTGCTACAGGCTGTCATACAAGCACAGGGAACCATAGGTCTGTCTCTGTCGCTCTCTCCCTTTCCATATCTTATTCTCACCATTTCCACATCTCTCACTCTCCATTTCTCTTGCTTTCCTTCTTTCACCCTCTCTAATGCGCCCTTCCTCCCTCTCACAAATGATAGACAGCTAGGCCTTATTGATTTATTTACATAGAACAGACTGAGGGCAGGCTCAGAAAAGGGCTTCATATAATAACCATGAATCTAAATTCCCTTGATTTGCCCAGAGAAAAAGGCATTAGAACAGGAGAGTTGCCTGAAATGGAAAAACCCTCGACACTTACATTTGAGAACAGAAATATGAAAAGAAACATGTAGTATGTCCATTTATGGTTAAAACAGCACATACAACATTTTGTGATGTTCTCAGATGAATCTGAAGATTTCAACTGAAGGGCAGCATAACCTATGAAGTGTCCTGAGTAATGTCCAATCTCTTATCATAATGCATTTGTTTGCATTTTGCCCAATATCTGCATATTAAACACTAGTCATTGACTGATTTTAAGCAGGGACCACTAAATATAAACCAGTGTAGAAACAGAACAATATATCAATGCAAGAAGTACATTCAGCAGCTCTCGCTAGAACCACTGTTTGACACCAAGGAGCACTAGGAAGTACTGTAACTGCACAGGTTTTTTCCAGATGTACAGAACCAGTCATAGTTTGACCACACAGACCCACTGATTACGGGATTCCAAACATTTGCCTGGTACTATACATGAAATGACTTTTGATTAAGTAATTTACAGTGCCTTTGGAAAGTATTCAGACCCATTAATATTCTCCAAACTTTGTTGTGTTTTAGACTAAATTTATAAGTGAATCAATAAATCCACACAGAATACCCTATAATGAAAAAACAAATGATTTTAGAAATGTGTGCCACTGTATGAAAATAAATAAATTCAACCACATGAACATGTATTCAGACATTTTGCCATGACACTAAAATAACTTTGATGGATTTGATGGTGTCCTTCGATCATCCTTGAGATGTCTCTAGAGCTTCATTGGAGTCCATCTGTGCCAAATTCTATTGGCTTGACGTGATTTACAAAGGCACACACCTGTCTATTTAAGGACCACACTTCACAGTGAATATTACAGCAAAAACAAAGCCATGAAGTTCAAGGGACACTCCTTAGACTTCTGAGATAGAACTGTGTTGAGGCAGTGATCTGGGTAAGGTTAAAACAATTACATCTTTTGTGTGACATTTGTGCTGCCACTCAAATTCCACACAAAAACATCATATACAGTGACACTACTCAATAGTAAGAAGTGCATGGAATTAGGGTTTGCACTGTAATTTACCAACACTTGTTGCCCAAGAAGATGTGTTTTTATATGGTTTAGGTTTATAGTCATAAAAATAAACATTTATTCTGCCTGTCACTTATCTGGGACAGAGGTTTTCAACTGAGGCTATGTTTTCTGAGGTTCCCTAAATCTTGAAAAATGCCATTGTCTTTAATAATTGTTCTTGACTGGATATCACTAAACATATGTTATTTTCAACAACCATGGTGAATTCATGGGCTACGGAAATAACGCACGATCAACTACCAAGAACTGGTATCTCTCAGTCATTTAAAAAGAAGAAAAGGTGTATGGTTTTAATTAACTTATTTTCATTTCAGAAAGTCCCGACAGGTTTGGCAATACTCTCAACCCAGCATCGCTCATTGTCATACCATCTACAGGAACAAGGTAATGTACTGTACAGTGTCACAAATCTAATTATAGATTGTTCTTCTTCTTTCTTTCCCACTCACACCTCTTATACTTACTCTTTATCGATATAATTGCACCAAAACACAGATGAGCTTACCTGAGGCCATTTCTACTCAAGTCAAAATCTAGATTGCGTTTTGACTGTTTGTTTGTGTTATACCACAAGAACTGTGAGTTACCAGTATTGGAAATGCATTGATTTGAGTTTGGTATATTGAATCGCAGTGTTTGATTACATAACATCATGCAAACAATTGTGCTAAACAAATAAGAGTTATATGTGTTGTTCCCAAAAAAGGGACAACAGGTGAAAAGTACTTATATGGTGTGGGGATAATGATCTTACTTCTGGAACAGTAACAGTATTGTATATTATTCAAATAAACAATTTTAGTAAGTAAATCCCGAATTTGCTCATATCATTTGGAGATCAGCTGAATTACAGCAACAGTGCATTCAAACCAACCCTCTTGTCACTTTTGCTCGACAAGGTTACATAAGCTGTAAAAACGATATTTTGCGGTATAGAAAATTAAATAATAATAGGTGGCGCAAGTATTCACTTCACTATTCAGAGCCTGTTCTGTCATAAAAAAATATAATTGTGATTACTGTGTAGATTTTTGGCAACCAGGAAATGACTTTGTTAGTTGAGAGAGACAACTGCGTGTCTCAGTGAAGCCAATAGAAGTGATGGAAGGTGCCGTTTTCCAAGACGATGACCTGCTGTTGACCTCCTTACTTGGCTTGTGAGATCAGATTCCATCATGGGACTGCCCTCTCAAATATGTCTTCTTACAAAACAGAATAATTTGGCCAAGAAATGAATGATTGCCTGATTTCTTTTGCACAAACGCTATAGAAAAGTCAATTTATGGTTGGCCTGTTCTGTTGTTTTTAATGCAGGATAAGAGAAGTAGATACCAATAGGGAGAACCACTTTATAAAAAAATATATAATATGTTAAGAAATATTTAATTCCTCTCAGACAGAAAATATCATTCACCACCTACATTTTACAGTGCCCTACATTAGTTGCGGGACAGTAAAGTCAAAACAGCTTTTTTGCTGTGCACTCAAGTTCTTCAGCAAGTGAAATACATGTCCAATCAGATTTAAATCCGGAGATGGATTTGGCCAGTCTAAAACATCCCAGCTTTTCCCCTGAAGAACTCCTTGACTGTGCTGGCAGTGGTTTGGGTCATTGTTCTGTTGCAATGTGAAGCGCCATCCAATGAATCAGGTGGCACTTTCTTGTACATTAGTAGCCAAGAGGCCTTTGTACCCTTCTGAATTCATTCTGCAGCTGCCATCATTTGTTATATAATCAATAAAGGTGAGTGAGCCCATTCCAGATACAGACGTGCATGCCCGTGCCATTACATTGCGCACCCGCCATGGAGGCAGAAGACCTTGGAGAGTGCTTATCGGGAGCGGGCCGGAATGTTCCAGAAACGGTGCAGTGCACAGTGAGCAGGCACGGCGGGGAGCAGGAACATTCAAGAGGCAGCTGGGAGGGCCAGCTCCACCCTTCCACACCTGCCTCTCTTTATGTGTAATCCACGTGGCTATACAGGGGACACAACAAGCTGCCTTAGGTGAGACAGAACAAGGCAATTGCGTCATGTGGTATGTGTTTATGTTACAAACTGTGACTGAGCTAAAGGAGTACTACTAGTCCATCCGCACAACAGAGCTGCTGCGCCATTGTCTTTTAGGTGCCTATTTATTCATCCCTAAGTAAATTTTTACATTCTGGCCTCCCTTTATTCTCTTTTGTTGTGTTTAATAGAACACCCTAAGGGTGTGAACAGCACATCTGTCATGGGTCCTTGCTGTGCCCTGCTGCAATATTTGAATACCTACAAGGATTAAAAAAAATATCAATTAGAAAATGTAATTGAAAATTATCCAGAAAATGAGAACTGTAAAACAACTGCATACATTCACTTAATACAAATCGGAAAGGGAAAATAATTGAATCTTTAACTTGAAGACCACATGTATTTGACTGTATATTTGCTTCTGTTAGGTTCAGTGGTACGGAGGCGCTGACAGGTTGCATCTTTTTCTATTTATGCTATCTACAGGCATGTATTAGGGGTGTGTCATAATTGGACACCTTATTACCCATTTGACTACAATACCACAGCACACAACTCAATAAAATATGCTGCAGAAAATATTTTTCAAAATTAAGAACCAAATAAATTATACAAGACTTACAGTCCAGCTTGTTTTGGATGTGCCTTTTATCACTGGACTTTCATTAAAGGCACTGCACAAATGAAAAATCAACAACTCCCTAAAAAACTATTCTGGGATTTCTGGTTTGTTAACCTCATCTTCTTAGCTCAAACATAAAAAAGAAAGACTCTTCAACAATCTTATCCCAGGAAACAAAACAATGTTTTTTGAACTGGGTAGCCACACAGCAATGTTATACAGTGTATTGATTCCCTGCATCCTTAAGCTGCTTGCATAAATTGAATGTCTGGTTCTTTGAAGGGTCAGCCTTTTAAACTGTACTTTAGAAGTAAATCTACACATTGACTTATCGCTGACTCTGGATGCATACTATGTTGAGTAGTACAGTGGGCAAAACAGAATGTGAAGAAAGCACTGAGTCCCATTTCGCTTTTAAGATAGAAGTATCAGCTAATGTAGGCCTTATAGGGGATGAGGCTTGGTGAATTTCGGAAAAGTGGATGTGCTGATACCGATGCAGCAACTTGGTCCTGATACATACAGAGACTTTAAGTTGCTTTTTCCTCTCTTTACTATTTCATTCATGGAGAGGGGTGGAACCACACTTATAGTTCAACACAAGAACAGAATATAGTACCAGTGTAATGAAAACCAAAACATTTCAGACAACAAACACTAGGGAATATGGCACTTCAATAGGGACTGTGATCAGGAACACCGGTGGGAGCAATAAAGACAAAATGGTGTCTGTGCACCGAATGAGGGAGAGAGGGCATTGGATTCCACTGGCACGGCAGATCTTCCGGAATTCTGCTGGAATCTTTGCTATGTAGAAAATGCACCAGCGTGCGTACAGGCGCCACCTCACCAGATCAACTACAAAGATTGTTTGTTAGGGTTAGGGCCTATAAACCAAGTCGTATCAAGCAGGTTTCCACTCCCAAATAAAGATCCAAAGATCCCAAAAGTCCCCCGTAACTTGATGAGGCAGCTCCAACTGACCATTATCAACGGAAGAAATGGACTGTAAAAGACCCTTCCCAAGAGTCACCCGCTTACTACTCTTCCCGTTAGTGTAGACAGCCTATTGTCCTACTGAGCAGATGCAGCCATATTTCAAAGGGGAGAGACAAACTCCCGGTGGAGGACTGAATTGCAACACAAATATGTCAGACTTTACAGGAAGAACTCCATGAGACACCCCCAGGAGTTTGTAAAAGGACATCAACAGCGAGAGCGCCCATGTGGTGGCAAGGTTAGGGCAAAGTAGTGGAAGAGCAGATACAATCCTGTGCAATTTTTTTGTCTGTAAGAATGCTTCAGCACAAGCTCCCTTCTGTCACAAGCTCCCAACACCAAATGGCTTGAATATTTCACAGTTCGCCATGCAAACTCAGCAACACCAAACTTGGCATCTCAGAGAAGTGTTCAGTAATCTGGGTTTTCCCCATTCTGTGACATTGCTGACATTTTTGCAAGTGTGGAGTTCAAGGCCTTTCTGACAACAAGTGCAGTTCGCCACACTAACCTCTGCTCGTTCCAACCCCGTCACAAATGGTTTATTGGAACGGTAGTCCAGACAATGAAAACAGCCTTCAGAGGCAACAGGAGCCATATTGAAAGCCAGCGTTTCTCGCTTCCTAGCAGCCTATGGCTTTACTCCTCACATAAAAACTGAGGTGTCTCCAGCTTAGATCATTTTTGCTCAGACAGAGTCGGCAAACCCACAGAAAAATGATACATACTTATAGTTAGTCACTGAGTGGTACACTTTGGGCCGTCACCAGTAGAGCGGTTCAATTCACAGCCTTGACACTGTCTCGATAAATCCTTTTGTTGTTTAATTCTTTGGGTTCGGTTGAGTATTTTCGAACAATGGGTGGAGGGAAGTGGTAACATAAGAATGGCACGTTAGATAGGAGTTCCTTATGGTGCTGTAAGAGCCGCAACATTGTAACCAGGAAATAAAGCAGTGCAGATTCACCGTGAGATTAGTGCAGCTTCACGTCCACGCTTCCTTCTTTGATTTGGGTCAAAAATGTAATAATCTCTTATATACCCAGCCAACACATCGGGCTTCTACCCCTAATAAATCCGGCACTATAATTGCCTAACTCACATGGCTCTCCAGTTTCCCTATTATTTTCACTTCCAGTTTTATTTGATGTATTTTTATCAATGTTATCACCGATTGATTTTATAACTCAAAATATAAATACATTATTTTGTTTGTTTGGATCCTGGATACAGATTGCATAGTAGCAAGGGCACATTCACTTCAAATCCCAAGTTCAACAGGTAGCTAATACCTGACGTTCTATTTTAATTATAAATGCACAGCCTAGTAGTAAATGCATTGAAGTTGTCCACGGACAATATCCTGTGGACAACTATGCAACCAGAGTTTGTAGAACGACCATGATGTCTCGCCTATCTGCTGTATACCAAACACAGCCATTAGAAATAAATAATGTTTTACAACCATTCTCTCTGTGCCATATTAACACAAAGAGACTGTCAGCTTTTCTGACCAAGGCAAATAAATTAATCAAGATCCTGACCACTGACTAAAGATGGCTTTACACTGTGTATCGCAAGTAAAAAATTATTTTAAATATTACCTGACCAGATGCACTAGATGCAGTGTCTTTTTTTCCCCAGGCCAATTTCTTGTTTTTCCCCAGGCCAACTAAGCAAGCATTGTTGGTGCAGAACAGCAGCAGATAGCACACACAGCAGCCAGTCACCACACTCTACCCGTTCTAGGAGAATCCCCCACAGGGTGAACGCTAAACTGTACACTACAATGCATAAT
>JACXGJ010010842.1:0-21041 GCA_016801105.1 Esox niger
AACCAAAATAAACCACAACTACGTGCACAAACATTCAACATAAGTAGGTTCCCCAATTGGAGGCAATAACGAACACCTGCCTCCAATTGGGGAAACCAAAGTACATAGAGGTGGCTAGAGCCACCTATTTAGGCCATGTCCTGGCTATGGCCCCAGCCAGCGCAAAGATGGCTAGGGGCATAGCCAGGACATGACACTCCTTCCTTCTCTTTCCTTCTTTCCTCTTTCTTTCTCTTTGCTCCTTATGTGCACAAGGATGCACACAATGCTCCAGTGCTGATGGATTTGTCTGTCAACAGCGCACAGCAAGACCACATGATTATTATCATCTTTTTTAAAGGCAGTATGGGGAGGCATCAAATCATGACAGCGTGACAAAAATCGCTATGCATTCTGTCAGAAAACAAAGCGGATGCGCCATGATCCAGGAAGAGCAAGTGGCACGCGCTAACTTTGCTGTGCTGGAAATTAGAAAAACTCGTTGCGACTGAGGGAGACAGCTCGAGCAGCCTGAGGGTCTTGCGAAATGAATTCCACATCACTTAGCTTAGCACATATAGCGCTTGTCTGCTGAGAGTTGCATTGTGCTGACTACAATGTCTCCACTGTGTGGGCGAAAAAATGTAATCCTTGATGATTTTGAGGAGTTTTTCTGGAACACAGGCACTTTGGGCCAAATCCTCAGAAGACATGTCCGACACACCAAACGGGATTTGGAAAGTGTTGAGAGTAGCCAGGCAGCAGGACCGAGATGACGAAAAAAAGAAACAACAATGTCAGCTTTCCCATAAATACCCCTGTATTGTATCCCCTTCCATTATGAAGCTCAAGTCATTTTGCCTGAGCAAGGTAGACAGTTTGAAAGCTGTTTGCCCCTGTCAGAAGCACTCCAGGCTTTTTTTGCTGTATTTTCTCCTTGCTGCTGGAGTAAGAGGAGCAGCTTGAATTGATTTTATTAGCAACTCAAGATTGAGTTTTAGTGCCATGAGGAGAGGAGCTGTACGGGCATATTTTATCTGTCTGCAAAGTAATCACGTAACAAGACAAACGGCTGCATCAGCATCACCTCTGGTCTTCACCCACCTGTGTGGGTGTGTGTGTGGGTGCGTGTGTTGTTGTGTGTGTGTGTGTGTGTGTGTGTGTGTGTGTGTGTGTGTGTGTGTGTGTGTGTGTGTGTGTGTGTGTGTGTGTGTGTGTGTGTGTACACTCATTTTTTAGTTTGTGGCCATTTCAATATCACACCAAAACCCTATGCCTCTCCTGAAACCTACAGAAAATAACTTTTGGCATGCTAGAGAATGCATTTTTGTTGTTTATGTATCAAACCATGTTTGCAGACACGTGCCGGTGTAATTTATGCTATTTTTATGTATGCATATGTTTACCCTTAAAAAACAGATATAGGTACTTTCTATTGTAGTAACACTTGAAATTGGTACTAACAACTGCTGAACTGGTATTAGCTGCATTTAGGTGATGTCTAGTTAGATCCACCTACATGGCCACCACAAACTCCTAGTCAGCCTCTGTTTAGCAACGTTCACACAGTTATTGTCTCCATTGTGTTTCTATGCTTCCCAATGTTTATATCACAAGGCCATCACAATAGGTTTCTATCTATATAAAACGTACAGTCCTAAAACTCAAGATCTAACACATCCATGGTTTGGCTATTTTAAAACACCTACTATTAAAACAGTCCATGAACAAGAATTGTGAAAGTCATGTCAAGGTAATTTTGGAATCAACACACACATTGACATTGGAGTCAAGATGGTACCAAATCCACTACAATGATAAAGTATTTAGTGATATATAGTTAGATGTGGAATATTTTGGACACTGATCAAATTTTCATTATTTTGGCTCTGTACGCCACCACAATGGATTTGACATGAAACAACCGAGATGCAATTGAAGTGCAGACTTTCAGCTGTCAGCTTTAATTCAAGTGGTTGAACAAAAATATCAGCAAAATGTCATATAAATCTTTCAAATGTCAATTTCCATACACAGTCCCCTTATATCAGGTGCTCAAATGTAATTGGACAAATTAACACAATTATAAATAAAATGTACATATTTAATACATTGTCAAGAATAACCTCCAAAGGAGGTTGTTGGTGTGAGTGAAGGTTGTGCAGGAGCAGGACGTGGTGTCTGGCTGGACCTTACAGAGGTCTTATGTCACAATGTAACTAAAATTCAATGGAGTCTACAAATGCATAATTTTCCCCATATCAATACCGGCTAGCTACGGTAGCTTATTATTTGCAAGCCTGTCATCTTTTCAGTTCCCTGAAGCCTGCGGGGGCCATTTCAGTGACCAGGGGAGCCAGGTTGGAGGTACACAAAGGTTTACTAGTGTCTGTGGGCTGGCCCTTGTCATCATCTCCATAATTGAGCCAGTGTTGTTGCTGTGTGGGGGTATTTGTATACTTGTCACATGAGGAAACCATGCTGTCAGCAAAATTACGCCTTCAATTTCTCTCTCACTTAACGTAATTGAAATCCACTGACTCACTATTGGATGCGCAAGTGTAACAGAGTTAAGAACGTATTGTAAATTCACTCCATAGCTTACTTAAAATGACGCAGATGAGGCTATAAATTGGTTCCATTTTGTACATCTTTGATGGGTAAATATGTTGTGAAACAGAGGACTGTGTGGCCAAGTGAACTGTCAGTGGAGGATGTTAAACACTTAAAGGGGCATTTAAGAAATTCACTGTACTACTATAATAAATACAAGCAAATATGATGTGTATGCATTTGCAGTTAATGTTTTAAATTACAGTAATGTTTAAAATAATAGTTTTCTATGAAATGTATTTGAATTGACTTCAACACTCACAGTACAATTATTTACACCCTGAACCTCCTAGGACTATTTAATACTGTTCCAGTCTCATTCCAAAAGGGAAGACAAGGAGGAGACAAGTCACATTATTGTTTAGAAGCTGGATTCTACAGCACCCATATGACTAAATGCTAGACAGATGACAGACTTGATCAGCTGAATTTCAGGGACACATATGACAGGACTAAACATTCAAATAATTATATTACTAAATTAATTATTTTGTATGTTTTAATTATGTTTGATATTCCGTAGAACACTATATAGGACAGGTTTATTATCATTATAATTGTGTTCCCATGTTGGGGGTGACCAAATCAGCCGGGGTTCTTTGGGTCCCCCCAAGAAAAACATTCAAAAACATATATTACCCTTAACAATAAATATTTACACAATCGGATATCGCCGTGTTGTTGTTCCTATAACATTATAATTAATGTTGATAAAAAAGTTCCATCTCCAAAAATGCGTACCTTATTTTAGTTATAAGGTTCTATCTGTGATCTAATCAAAAGCGTCAATGGAGGACCAATCAAAATCCATCTTTTAACCATGTATGTGTAGCTGTGCTAGTTTGCGTGTTAGCTAGTTGACTTGGGATAGTTGGCAAATTTCACAATACGATTAGAAACCTAACATTAAATTACCGATGAGAGTAAGAGAGTAAAGAGAGTAAGAAGCGTAAATTAAAGCATATTATTTAGCTATATAGCGGTGTGTTAATAGCATGCAAAGTTGATAGGTAGAGAAAATAGCTAACCCACTAATTTGCAAGCTAACCTCCATTAGTTACCAGGTCATAACTCGCTAGCAAATGTGCATTGTTCGGTGAGCTACGGTGAATATAGCTACTATCTAGCTAAGTGGCAAGTTAACATTAGCTAGCTAAGTAATCTTTTAATCACCTTAGCTGCCCACCTAGCAATTAGATGTGCAGCTAGCTGGCTTATTAACTAGGTCATGATTTTTAGCTCACTGGCTAACAAATCTAGATACTTTTTAGAGCTTTTATATTTTCAGCAGTGCAGTCATGGGCATGTATCAATAACAGCCACCTATGAAAAGCACTTAGTAGACTTCCTATAGTAGCTATCTGTTGTTAGAAATTGTGTCTATTAAATGGATAACAAAGGCTCAGATTATGAACAAGAAGCATGGACATATACAGCAGAAGAGATAACATAGAGACCAGTAATGAGAGAGTAAATAACCTTTAACAATAATATTTTGTGTGGTTACACGAAAAAAACAATATCACAATAACAGAATACTAACAATACAAAATATTATAAGAATAATTAATATTGTGATGGTCAGCTGTGTTGTTGTATTGTTTTGTATCCCTAACAGGGCAGTGGCAAGAGAAACATGGATTTTTTTGTAATTCAAATGAAACACACACTTCCAAGCCTTGTTACAAAAATTATTAATACAGCAAGTACCTTCTGCTGCTGTGGCCCAGATTGTGTTTGGACAGGGTTCGTACATTATACTAAGTGCAATCGGAAGCCTCCTGTTGGCTTGGACATGGGGCTCAAATGTAAGTTTGAGGTCAGACTGTCTTGCCAACCATCATCTTGCCAAAGGCAATGATACAAAAAACTCTGTATAGAGTAGAAAAATTAAGATAAGCTTAATGTGTAAGGTGTTTCAATCTTTATGATATTGCCTTACTGGCATATGTATTGACATGTTGAAATAAATGATTCAAATATAAATATGATACGTTATTTCTAAATCCTAAATGTATACATTTTTCCCATGTAGTGTATGTGTTGGAACAATGTTTTAGTGTTAAGATATTCAGTTTGCAATATGGGTACGTTTATCCCTTGCAACAAAAGGTTTTATATAGTGTTGTTGAGATGTAACCTTAAAATTCTGAACAGGATCAGAGCTCTCAGAATTATAAGGTTCCATCTGCATTTGAACTATTCCAAAAAACAAAATGTCCAGTTGTCCCAGGATTTTGATATTACTTACCCAAAGTACAACAAGGGTGATGGCCTTGTTGATATAAAAAATAAATATACTATGTAAAACCTTTGCTTTCAGGGATATGAAATCTTTGATGCTCAATATCTCTGAATCATATTGAACAGATATGAAACCTTATAATTCTAAGCTCACGCATTGTTGGTCGCTGGGTGAATGTGTGGCAAATTATCTTTAGCTATGACAGATAACGTTAGCGATGGTTGATTGATTAGCACTAACAAATCGGACGGTTTTCACCAAAAACCTTTGATTGCACTCCATGCAATTACTGAAACTTTAAGCAAAATATTATTTGTTTCCACAATTAAGGTTCCAGTGCAAAATTACGTGTTGATGTTAAAAGTATTAAAATCGAAAGTAAGAAAGCCTAGGCTATGTAATACTCATTACTGAAATGAAATAGAGACAGTCCAGTGCTTGATATTGAATGTACCTACCAACAGCAGTCAATCAACAGCTTCTGCTAAGCCAACACCACTTGTACAAACCACAAGCAGTAAACCTTAATACTAGAACGGGTAGTAATAATAATGTCAATTTTAGCTATATTTTTGTTTACATTAGTGTATAATAAACAATTATTATTTTGGACGGTGGCGCATGGTTGCCTGTCGTAGCATAGCATATTTTTATTTTATTTAGAATTTATATATCACTACACGGAGGGGGACATTTTGAGCATATATGAATATTTGGGGTAATATATCTACCCAATAAATGTTGTAGTTATTGCCTTGATATGGCAGTATTCTCTCAGTCACTTCATGTCAGCAACTGATATGTTTTGTAATTTTTTTCCAGCATTCCTCCCATCCTCTTCAGTGTTAATATTGTGGTAGTGAGTTGTATACAGTCATAAAGATTTCCAACACCTTCTGTATTCTTTTTGTTCCCTTTTCTTTCCAATGTTTGCGTGCACTGTTTGTCTTTTGGCTATGTGGGTCATTGGTCCATAAATCACAGTAACTATACACCCCTTTGTGGTCCTATTGATTTCCCTTTCACACTTTTAGAGAGAGGGATAAAGGAGTGAGAAATTGTCACTTGTGTCACTTTTTTTAAACATCTTCTATGGCTCTATGGTCATTTATTGTAATTAAGATACATTTCATTATTGTCAGCTTTCTCTGTGTTGATGAGCCATAGACATGTTTACAGTCTGTACAGTCATTTCCCAACTGATAAATATATTTTGTAGGGAGCAATTTGGATTTGGCAAAACTAGGCAAGTTTGGGGTCCCCTGCTGGAGCTGCTGCCCCCACGACCCGACAATGGATAAGTGGATGAAGATGATGAAAACTAGGGTTGCACATCTCGACTAGCAATTTTTGCCAAATCGTCTAAGCAAAATTGGTGAATAGCAATTTTCACCTATTTCCACATATTCTCAATTGGATTGAGGTTCCAGCTTTGACTGTTGCACCCAAGGACATTCACAGACCTGTCCTCAATGCCACTTCAGCATTGTCTTGGCTGTGTGTTTGGGTTATTGCCATACTGAAAGATGAATCTTTAGTCCAGTCTGGTCCTGTGCGCTCTCGATCAATTATGCCACTGCCATGATTCACCATGAGAATGGTGTTTTCAGGAAATGTGTGATGTAAGGTTTGTGCCAAAATCAGTGCTTACAGTTGAGGCCGAAAGCTCCATTTTGGTCTCATCTAACCATAAAATTCTAATTCCAATTGGTCTCAGTCTACCACACGCCTTTTAGCAAACTTGTCAAGATTTGATGCCACTTTCCATGGAGGCCAATTTTGTGAAGCACCCAGGCTATTGTTGCAGTATGTAGTGTCTCCCAGTTCTGCACAAGGTGTGTTTGCCAGTGTGTTTACTAATGATGTTAGCTGATAATACATGGAAGATGATATGCTTTATCATTTTGAAGGATGGGTTGCAATACGCTTGACAGACAACTTAATTATGGAAACTGGCGGTTCAATTCAACATAATTTACAAGGGCAAATTTAATTCCCTTTCAACAGGACTGACTAGTTTCTGTTTTCTGTTTTCTGTCATGTACAGGGGCATAATTCTGTTTCATTTAGATAAGAAAAGTTGATAAATGACAGACTAATTACAGAGATAGTCTTCTACGATGAGAAGTCCTGAAAAAAGCCAAAGCAGCAAGTTCCGCACAGATATGATAAGTCTGACAAGCCTGAATATATTTACATTAATATCTTATTGTTATACTCTACATTGTTTATCACTAACGTCAGAAATGTTATTAATGGTGAAATAACATTGATATGCTTCAAGGTCTAACCTTGTCTTTCAACATTCATCTGTTATGCAGCCAAATAGGAAGCCAAATTCAGCAGACAAAATCCAATGAGTGAGTAGGTCCTGTCATTACAGTTTTTCATCAATCGGTCTAGCCTTAAGTAGTATGCATTAACTCAAAAGTATGCAATTTCAATCACATTAAAAGAGATTAAAACAATTCCCACCCTAGTCAAGGTATTGAAGTCTCTTAAGAATATAATTTACCAAGTAATCAGGTTGGGAAGAATCTTGAATTGATAAAACAGTGAAGCTGCGTCTTAAAGTGCCTAAACTTGGCAAAAGTTGATGTCAAAGATTTTCTCTGGCAATTCAATCTGTGACAACAGCTTACCAAAAAATGGGTAGTGTTTATCTGCTTCCTAAGAATTTCTTCATTTTTCCTTATTATGATGATAAGCTCTTGAGGTTCAACTCATTATAACGGAGCGGAGCAGCCGTTCTGAGTAACAGCACAGCTTTTAATTAAAAAATGTTTGTTGTGAAAAATGGAAAACCACCGAGAACAGACCTACATCTCAAATGGCTCCTCTTCCTTATGCAAATGGACAACATTGTCCTGAAACAATGCAATAGAGATTACACATCACTGCTCATCACTAAGAATTGTCACTTGTGTTGCAGAAAAATTGTTTAGTCAGACAGTTTGATTATGTGATGTTCAGTCATTGCCACAGTCATAGCCATTTGATATCAGTACAACTAGGAAAAAGGTAAGCAGTATCAATGTTCTGATCAAATTCTGATTTGGTTGTAACTCACAATTTCCATTCGAATCAGCATTATCTTTGATTTACCATTTTCTGGTTTGGAAAAAATATTCCAGACAGCTTGTAAGTCAGTTACATTGGGAGCATGTGATTTTCTGAGTGAGGATCTATGAGAAAGCAGATTGAGTAGTAATTAACCTGTTAATATGGTCTAATAATTTAGAAGCCCCAGGGGAGCCTGGTTATATGGAGGTCCATGTGGCAGACACTTATGTTCTGATATACATTCCATTCACAGGGGCTCTGTGACTTTCCGTGTTTCTGTCATAAATTAATTAAATAGTTAGGAAAGCTTTTAAAGGCAGGGTGCAAAGAAATATAACTGCAGTAATTGCAGTTATTACTAAATTATTTTATGACTTTTTTAATAAATAATAAAAAGACATAGTTCCACAAACCATTCAACTGAATCCAATTGGGCCCTGTCCGGGGCCTCCCTCGGATAGGACCACAGTGTCACTAGACCCCCCTGTTACAGCTAAGGTTTTACGCTGCTATGTTATTGTGTTGGGGGAGTAGGGTCAGTTCTCCTTCTCCTCTATAAATCCTCGCAGTTCTAAGGAATACAATTTCTTAATTTTCCCTGTCTCCTGCCATTTTATACTTAGGAGGACATGAGATCTTGGCCACGCCTTCAGAGTACCAGGCTTGACTCATTGCTGTCCCTGTCCAAAGTCCTCCAGGTTGTGTGGCATATCAAGACGATACCTGACGATTTCAGCTGCCACTCTGCTGTCCCCCTGTTTGTCCCTGTCCTTTTCCATCTGGTCATGCCTCCGATTTGGACTAGGCTTTAATAGACTCTGGGCTCAGCCCACATGCATTGATTAATTATTACAATTTGGATTCTTAATATGTTCACCCTGCACAGCCAGAAGAGGACTGGTCACCCCTCTGAGCCTGGTTCCTCTCTAGGTTTCTTCCTAAATGTTGGCCTTCTTTGGGAGTTTTTCCTAGCCACTGAAGTTCAACACTACTGTTGTTTGTTCCTTGAGGTTTAAGGCCAGGTGTTTTGTAAAAACACTTTGTGACAACTGCTGATGTAAAAAGGGCTTTATAAAATAAATTTGATTGATTGATTTGATTTGACAGTCCACAAATCTATCCACCACGCTCTTACAAGGTAATAGTTATACAGTACCGAGAATGAAAACAACGACTCAACTCACTCCATGGCTGGTTCATTTCTATAGTAAACAAATACAGTTGAATAGCTTACCACTACACACTTTGAACTATGCTGGGTAAATCGAAACCATGAGCAATATGTTCATCACCGGTGCAGTTCGTCCATCCCAATATAACGCAAAGTTCTAGTCTCTCCTGAACAAAACCTAATGCGTAAGTCGCCTGCGTGACAGACCACATCTCTAACCACAACGCCAGTTCGCCAGCAATATTTCAGCTTAAAATGTATTATACTATGAATATTTTTTCATCTTGTCTCATTCATACAGGATTTGTTAGCTAGTGCTAGGCTGATGTTACTATTAAACAGTGGAATGTATGGTAAAATGTAATTAGTAGATGAGCCCTTAAAAGTCTGTCTTTCTTGTCTCTTTGGTGATGTGTGAAACTCTTCTTTTCGGCCGCTCATAAGCTGACTATTGTGTGGTGGAACTGTTAAAAAGTGATGAAGTTATGCCCTGATAGATACTTTTCTCAGATAGACTGCACTGGCCTTGCTCAATGCACATTACACAGCTCTGCAGGGCTAAAACATAGCTTATCACTCCAGTGGGAAACAAACAGCAAAAGACTGAGTGGGATGTTTTCCTTTCACTTCTGGCAATGGTCCTATTCTTCAGGATTCTGTTACACAATGGGCTATTTTTGGATAAATCCATGGACTTTAAGTTTCACATCTGGCAAGATTCCAGCCATGTCCAGACTTTGGCTAATATACTGAAATGTTCCCCTTCTATAAGTGAAGTAAAAAAAAAGTGAAACAAGTCTGCTCTGGATTTGATGTTATCAAATATAAATTAGTAATCACTAAATACATAAATGAAAATAAATCAAATGATGTTAAGGTGAGCTATGAACTGTAAGTCTTAAATATAATTTCAAATTTTATATCAGATAGCTATATTGAGATTTATTTTTGGTTGACTGTAAATCATTAACATATTGTGCTTTCAATGGTTATCAATTTACTGCAAAAAAATTAGGGAAACACGTAATCATCACAGTGTAACACCAAGTAAATTAAACTTCAGGGATATCAATCTGTCCAGTTAGGAAGCATAAGCGATTGTGAATCAATGTAACCTGTTTTGATGCAAAGTGTCCTTGTCACTACTGGTAGCATGAGACGACACCTGCAGCCCATTCAGTTTGCACAGGTTGTCCAGCTGCTCCAGGATGGCACATCCATGCGTGTTGTTGCAAGGTTTGCTGTGTCACCCAGTCTCAAGAGCATAGAGGAGATACCAGGCGATGGGTCATTACACGAGGAGAGCTGGACAGGGCTGTAGAAGGGAATCAACACAACAGCTGGACCGATATTTACAGCTCTGGAAAAAATTAAGAGACCCCTTTTATTTTTTCTTTAATCAGCATCTCTACATGTATGGCAGCCATTCAATTCCAACACAGGCACAACTCATTTTACTTAATGAGGTACTGATGAGGTGACTACCTGAACCAAAGCTAATTTAATGAGGAAAAGTATAAAAAACCCCTGCTGTGGTCATCACTACCCTCTTGCAATAGGACAAGCTGGATGGAAAAAACTGTGCAAGTAGTACCTCAAAGGTAAATGGAGTAAAAATTTACTATTCAGCCTGAAAATATAGTTGAAAAGAAATGCTTTGTGTGAGGAAAAGAAGGGTTCAATACTGGCTTTACTGGCAAAGGGATACAGTGACCATTAGGTTGCTTCCATCCCAAAAATTTCAAAGATTGCGGTTCATAAGAACAAGGTCAAGCAACAGACATTGGGGACAACAAAGCTACAGACTGGCAGAGGGCGAAAACGACCGTCGACTGAGGTGACCGCTAACTCATTCGAATGTCACTCAACAACCGTAGGATGACATCAATTGATCTTCAAACAGGGAAAACAGCATCTGCGGTGAAGTGCATGGCGAGGATGGTTCAAAACATGGTCCTAGGGGCAGGGCCGAAGTAATAAGCAAGGAAAAAGCCCTTCATCAATGAGAAGCAAAGAAGAACCAGACTGAAGTTTGCAAAACACTATAAGGATTGGACTGTAGAGGAATGGAGTATCTTTTCTGACTTTTCAGATTTGCCCAGCACCTGGTTGTCTAATGGTTAGACAGAGACCTGGAGAGGCCTACAAGCAACAGTGTCTCGCACCCACTGTGAAATTTGGTGGAGGATCTGTGATGTTCTAGGGATGCTTCAGCAACTCACAGCACAACAATATTGTGTCCCACCGCAAAAGCATCAGCCCAAAACACAACAGCATCAGCCCAGAACACGACAGCATCAGCCCAAAACACGACAGCATCAGCCCAAAACACGACAGCATCAGCCCAAAACACGACAGCATCAGCCCAAAACACGACAGCATCAGCCCAAAACACAGCAACATTTTCAGAAACGCTGCATTTCAAGTTACTCACAACGGAAGTGCTCCAGACCACTAAGGGCAATGACAAGTGGAACTAGTTGGGTTTCCAACCAAATATACATTTTACTTCATACCGGGGACTGACTTCAGGCAGTTTTACATTATTGTTTTCATTATTAGCTAGCTATCATGAACACTTATCAGACTACTTTTTTGTAATGAACAAGTTTACATTTCTGCTTCGCAAAGGAGGTAGTAATGAACACTGATTCCTGATTGATGAAGAGGTCAGAATAAGCTGGTTGGTTGCAGTACATCGTGACATTAACATGTCATAATGATGTACAATACACATTTTATTGCCAGTGACTTCACTGAGGGGAAAGTTGGAGGACAGTTGTACCCAATGAAGTGTGGTTTCTACCGTCTTCGCATGGAATAGTCATATTTAAGACCTGGTGTTTGGGAAAAGCAACTGAAACCCCCTGCCCCTACAGAGGAAGCTAAACAAGGTGAGAAATGTGCATTGTGCGTTTTCTGATCCAAACTAGATGTATGACCACTGTGCAGGCCCTGATCCCACAGCCCTGGATATGGCCTTAATAATGGTGAATCTGGAGCAAGCAAGGGAAATTCAGGAGCTTCAAACAAAGCTGGAAAACCTGACAACACAACACCACTTTTGTGTCTAGTGGTTTACTAGGATTTGCTGAAGACATAGGTTTTTACACAAGGTATGTTAATTGTTTACATCCAGCAATCCCAAAGTCCTCCTGTATCTTCTACTGTGTTATTCAAAACTAGGACACCAAACCTTACCAAAAGTAAGCCCATTGAATTAATATTGTCTTAGCACTGGCCATGCACTGGAGTGGTGACAAATCTAATTGCATTTAAACAAGGATGTTAAGACTAATACAGGCTGGAACATTAACTAGGTCAAGTCTAGTGATTCTTGATACCTATAGAAGGTGGGTAGTCATAGTAATGAGTGAAGTTCAAGCAAGCACACAGCTCCATGTCATCCTTAAAGATGTCATCATTTGGTCTTCCTTAAAGCACATAAGTAGATAAGGAAACAGACTTCAGCTCTCCATTCTGTATTTACAGGTAAGGCCAGTCCACATAACTTTGTGCACTTGGCTACTTAGCCTCCATGATACCAAAATGGGACCTCACACCTGGGTCATATATGATGCCATCTGGAGGCAATCCTAACCATCTGGGTGGACTACAAAGCCACATTGGGAGAAGTTACAATGTTTCAATGTGAAGCCCCCTTTTCATCTCCATGGTCTGCATACCAGATCCCTTGAACATCGGTTCCGCTAGGGGGTCAGTGGATGTCTCCCTTGGTACATGACAAACCTCAGGGAAACGTGAGGATGTTATTCTCCTTTTCCTAAACCGATGCCTTTCGGTGCTGTAGCTATGCTCCCTTGCGCCAGCCTTGATTTTTTCGTGGTCTTGTGGCTTTGTCGTGGAGCTGCTCTTGATGAGTAAGGACGTAGACACAGAGAAGACTGAAGCCTGCAGCAATCTAATGGAAGTGGTGGTGTAGTGGTGGGGCATTAGGTATATTCACAATTTCATGGGGTTTTGGCTGTGAAGGTTGATGAAACAGTTCACTGCCAGCTTGCACTGGCCAAAAGGCAGAATCAACCAGGGGAACGTTTGCTGGCATGTCCATGGTTGTCACATGAGAGGCAGTAAGTGGAGCAAAGTTAGCATATGTTTCTGAGACATGGAGAAGGTCCATGTCAGGCATTTGTAGAGGCACCTGCTAAACATTTTAAGCATTTTTCTGGGACATTATTGATGTCTTAAAGGGCTAAAAGCTCAATACACGTCAAATAACATGGATTATAAGATACAAATGTACAAACTCCAAATATCACATTTCTAAAACATTAATTTGAGTTGCCTCCAACCTTACCTTAGTCCATCTGCACACAAGTTAGTTGGTTTCTAATCCTCCATGCTATCAACTGGACCAGGCTTCACTCTCTAAAGAACAAGGAGTAACAATCTTTTTCAACAGACTTACTATTACATAGGATAACTAATGTATGTGCATTGTTTTGGGTACTGTTTCGATTCACAAGTGTTCTTGGCTTGTGCCAATGTTATTGTGTCTCTGTGCAGCTGTAAACAGGACAGCTGTAGAGTAGTGACAAGTGTTCCGTCTGGTAAAGCTGACCAACCAAGTGGTTGCACATGGCACTTCCTGCAACTCAGGAGCAGTGGCTTCAAACCACTATCACTGGTACAGTGTGCTTTAACATCTATGAAGTGAAGAAAAACGTTATGAAGTGCAGAAATCAAAAGCACATGTAATTTACCACAATGTATCTGGGTTAGGACTGACGAGATGGACAACTCAGGCCCTCAAGGTTGGCCCTAAGGTTAAATGTTTTGTTCCTTGTTCAACAACCCTCAGTAATGTATACTCATGAGAGTGATATGATGATCTAGTGATAAGATTACATGTAAACATTGTCTCCTACATATGTTGACCTGAATTACAGTGTCCTACAGAATACGTTTTCTTAGCAATGTTGTTAGTATCTACAGTATCATCCCCTACTCACAGCTGTGCGGCTTCACGCTTTTCCTCAGGGACCTGTGACAGGCAGCCTTCCCTGTCAGTGCATATTTGTTAGATATTTTGCAGAATATATGAAATTAAACTTATTGTTAGGCATTATAGCTCGCTAACAAAATTATATTGCAAGCTTACACAAATATAAACTCATTCAGGTAAATTCCCAGTAAGATAGTTCAAATGAACTCGCTAACATAAATGTTACATTCGCTGAGTAGCTAAGTAGTTGAATGTGTGATTGCAAATCTGTCCTCGCCTTGGCACCTATCATCATAGTTGTCTATGTAGTTTCCTATATACATCCTGACCCCGTTTTCCTTCTTGCTAGCTGGAGTCTCATAGGCGGATTTAACTATTTGATGTACATCATTAATGTTAAGTTTAAGTCCTGGAGACACCTTTTTAAAAAAAACTGTGACAAAGCCAGACATATTAGCAATATCAATTTTACTGGTTTGTAATATGCGGGACCGGAAACTGGCACACCGGTAGGAAGTGGGCGTGGAACATTCCGTCATGTGCATAAGGCCTATTTGAAATAATCCCAACCATAAAGAACATTATTTTAATTTACCAATGTAAGCATTTTTTTATTATAATTTATTATAATCTTACGTTGAGTGACTTCACTTGATTGTTCGACCAAAGGTAAAACCCCCAAAACAACCCCTTGCACTGCCCCTAGTGGTCTGGTGCACTTCAGTTTTGAGCAACTTGCAATGAAGCGCTTCTGCAAATGTTGCTGTGTTTTGGGATAATGCTGTTCTGTTCCGCGCTGATGTTGTTGTGTTTTGAGTTAATGCTGTTGTGTTGTGAGTAGTTGATCATTTTTTTGAAATGCAGCATTTTTCTGTTGTTATTTTTGTTAATGTTGTTGTGTTTTCAACTTTTATTTGCATCGCTAATATTGTGTTTAATTTTTTATTTTGTTATATTGTGTGTATATGTTGTTGAGTTTTCAACTTTTGTTTGCATCACTAATGTTGTTGTATTTTGCCCTCATGGGCCACCGTAGATGGATGGTAACAGCCATCAAAGAAAGCCAAGATTCTTGAATTTTTGTGCCAGGAGTGGCATAAAATCACCCAACAGCAATGTGACAGACTGGCGGAGAGCATGCCAAGACATATAAAAGCTGTGCTTGAAAATCAGAGTTTTTACTCCAAATATTTAATTATGAACTCTTTTTAAGATAAAACTGATAATTCTGCAGTGGTCTCTTAATGGAGATTTATGTACCATTTGTAAAAAAACTGAATGAAACAATCAATAAACAAAACATGGCAACAAAGTATAAAATGAACTGACCCCTGTTCAAAAGTCTGCATACCCTTAGTTCTTAGTACTGTGTATTGCCCCCTTCATCATCAATGACAGCGGTCTTTTGTAATTGTGTAATTGTCCATCAGGACCCAAATTCTTGCAGGTGGTATAGCTGCCCATTCATCTTGGCAAAATGCCTTCAGGTCATGCAAAGTTTTGGTCATCTTGCATGAACCATCATTTTGAGATCTCTCCAGAGTGGCTCAATGATATTAAGGTCAGGAGACTGTGACGGCCACCCCAGAATCTTCACATTTTCTGCTGTAACCAATGGAGGGTCAACTTGGCCTTGTGCTTAGGGTCCCTGTCATGGTCCTTGTCCAACAGCATCCCATGTGCAGCTTTTGCGCAGAAAAATGCAAATTGTCTGCCAGTATTTTCTGATAACATACTGCATTTATCTTGCCAATCATACCCGTTTTTTTTGCAACATTGGCATATTAAAGGCTTCCTTCTTTCTTTTTGTTCAAGTATTGTCTTAGTAGGCTCCTTGAAACAACCACAATGTATTTTTCCAGAGCAACCTGTATTCCTTTTAAGTTACCTGTGGGTTTTTCTTTGTATCCCATACAATTCTTCAGGCAGTTTTGGATGAAATCTTTCTTTGTCTACCTGACCATGGCTTGGTATCAAGGCCCAGCCTAAGCATTTTAAAAATATTGTAATATTATTATATTAAATATAAGTATTTTTTGCTAATTACTTCTGATTGCATAAAAAGCATACATGATCTTAAATTGTTCAGTGCAAGCTACCATCTCGCCAACTGCATGGCATAGCCTACAATATTCTTGCTGAAATGTTCAGCATCACCGATGCAATACATGAAATATCCACTGGAAAATATCACAACACTGTTCAACATGAACGCATTATTCCGCTGAGTGACATTGGTGACATCTGGCCTTAAATCCGGCAAATATACGGAATTCCATCAGATGAGGTTTGATATTTTTATTAGAGAACATCATGGGGTTTCAAACTACTGTTACACGGCCTCTAAACACCCTCCCCCTGCAAAGTAGGCCTTGATGGGACAACATGCCTAGCTTTTTGAGGGAGCAATATGGGAAGTCGTTTTAACATTTATTCGCTAGATATGACTATCCGGAATTAACATGACAGTTATCAACACCGTAATTTTGACAAGTCATAATTATATTGTGACTAGTCATAAGTTTGATTCAAGATATCTGTAACTTCCTTCTGTCTAGTCAAAACTACAGTTAAAGATGACTAGTCAAAATTCAATTACAGATATCAGCAGTGACCTCACAGAAAACCACTCGATTCTTTACACATCCTAAATGAAAATTGAAGATATCTTTAAATTCGTTTAGACTAGTCAAAATAATAGTTGCAGATATCTCAAACGTCATTATGATTATTTCGAATTGATTTGCATGACGTTTCTCATGCGAAGCATCAGATTATATTAGTAAAATCTTATGTATTTTATAAAGCCCTTTTTAGATCAAATGTTTCAATTAAATTAATTTCATAAAGCCCTTTTTACATCAGCAGTTGTCACAAAGTGCTTTCACAAAACACCCGGCCTTAAACCCTAAGGAACAAACAACAGTAGTGTTGAACTACAGTGGCTAGGAAAAACTCCCTAAGAAGGCTGAACGTTTTGGAAGAAACCTATAGAGGAACCTGGCTCAGAGCGGGGACCAGTCCTCTTCTGGCTGTGCTGGGTGAAAACATTAAGAGTCCAAATTGTAATAGTTAATCAATGCATGTGTGGACAGGGACAGACGTGGGGAGGGGGGAGGTCAGCAGAGTGGCAGCTGAAATCGTCAGGTATCGTCTTGATCTGCAACACAACCAGGAGGACTTTGGACAGGGACCGCAAAGAGTCAAAACCTCATGTCCTTCTAAGTTTAGAACGACAGAAGACAGGGAAAATGTAAACCCTACTTCCCAAATACAATAATATAGCAGTGTAAGACCTTGGGGCTGAGACAGGGATGTGCAATGACACTGTGACCCTATCCGGGGGAGGCCCTGTACAGGGCCCACCATTACAGCCCAATTGCACCAGTGTGCAACAGAGAGACAACAACAAGCCAGTGACTCCCCCCCGAATGGTATTGGAGGGAGGGCATCCCAGTGGCGATGAGAGCCCACCTGGCAAGACAGGGTGGACAGTATCAGGCCTTTCTGGTCACCTTCACGCCCCTGGGCCAGACTACACTTAAACATAGACCAGGCTGAAGAGATGAGTCTTTAGTAGACGCTTGAAGGTTTCAGGTGTGTATAGACAGTCAAATTGTAAAAACTGTCATGAAATAGAACACGCTTATCACTGAGTTTGTGGCGAAAAAGAGTTCAAATAATTGCCTCTTTGTAAAAAGTAAATCTTACATATTTCTTGCTAACAGCCCTTGTCGTGCACGGCCTGCAGCCTGAAAAATTCTGTCAAAACTAAAACTTCAGCCTCACACAGGTCTGACAGGGATGTTAATGCTTGCCATACAGCAGAGGTGGGTAGTAACACGTTACAAGTAGCGCAAATAAGTCAAAGGCTACAGTTTCAGAGGAACGTGTACTTTTCTAGTTACTTTCTGGTAAATACTCTTACTCAAGTATATATTTTTTAATAAATCATACTCTTTACATTTTACCTACTCTTTAGTAACAATTTTGTCTTCAGTTGTTTGTTACAAAATATTTATTAGTTTTGTTTTGTGATTTGATTTGAGATTGGGTTGGCGTGTTTCCTCCTGCTCCTTTAAATCTGCATCGGAGTGCGAGCACAAAGTCCGCCACTGACATGGAAAGTGGTCAGTTGGAGGACGTTGACGAAAATCCAATCCCTGGCCACAGTTGCACAACATGTTTCGATGAAATTTAAAATAGGCAACATGAAATGTTGTATTTTTATTTCCAAAGACTCAGCCATCTCAAAAACTCATCAACATACCTCCGCAAGCACATAGAGATAAGGTTAGCAAACTGGCTCATGGTACTTAGACAGCTAAAAACTATTATTATAGCTATCTTCATTTTTAATTCAACTTTTTTTGTTATTGAACAAGTACATGTAGAGTACAACGAAATGCAGTATGTCCTAATGATAATGTAATATTCTAGCTTACTTACAACATATGTTAGTGGTTCATTGGGATTTACTTTAACTTTATTATTTATTAATGCACTTTAGTTAGCAGCAACATACCCAGTCTAGCTAGCTCGATTTTTGTTAACATTGCAACTAACCAGGCTTTGTTGCAATGCAGTCAGTCATTCCACCCAAGACCTTTCTTACTAATTACAAATATTCAATAGACAAAATGTACTGAGCATTAATACACAAAATATATATTTTCTTACCAGTAACATGTATAATGGTCTTAATTTGCAATAATCTTATTTGCAACACAGATTAATAATATAAATACAATATTATTTATTTTTGCAATTTATTTTGTTTTCTATTCTGCATTACTGTAGGCTGACTCTGGAAAACAAATGCCTATTCAAACATAAAAAAATCAACTTTGCGTTTGCATTTAAATAATTGTTCCTTGTTTTTACAATGGCATTAATGTCTTGAACAAAATATGTAATTAGAACTCAAGTACTTTTTTGACCAAGTACTCTTTTACTTTTAATTGAGTATTTTTTCAGGTGGTATTTCAACATTTACTTGAGTACATTTTAGGACGAGTGACAGTACTTTTACTTGAGTACAGATTTCCTCCCCTACAAGAAAGCCACTCACTCCCGCTCCTGACTATTACATGTTACTACAGACATCAGCAATGTAATCTTCCCTAACTAAAACCCCAATTCAAGATATCTGTAATCATGCTATGATTAGGCAGAATTAAAGTTCAAGATATCTCCAATTTGAGATATTTCTAATCAAAATTCATTCGAAGATATCTATAACTTGATAATAGATATTTACAATTACATTATGACGGTCTTTGATTCAATTTTTTTTATTCCATTCATTCAGAATTACAGTTTAAGATATCTACAACTCATTCATGACTTATTAAAACTTTATTTAAAATATCGCAAAAGAACGATCTAGGTATCTTAAAATGATGGGGGTTTAAGATATCTTTGTCTGAAATTGTGACTAGTCAGAATTAAATTATAGATATCTGGAACTGTAATTACAACTAGTCATAATTCAGTTGAAGATATAAATAATAGACATTGTAGATATCTGCAAATGATTTAAACATATCTGTAATGAGAAACCCCATAGACACAAATGGCAATAGTCATTTAAAACTGACTAGTCAAAACTTAATTACAGATATCTTCAACTGTTTTGACTAGGTGAAATGATGTAACAGTTATCTGTAAGGAATAGTGAATAAATGTTAAAACGTCTTTCCGTAGAGCAAGGGCAGTTCTTATGTTGGGTAACATCAAGTTAACCATGAAGATAACCTCCTTGGAGCAGTTTAGAGATGCAGCGCAAGTTACCATGCCAGCATACCTCGGTTAATAAGTATTCACCTTTTGTAGTACGGGTTCATCGAGAAGTTACGCACGACATCACCAAGTTACTTTGGATTTTACCCCGGTAAGCCAGTTACTTTGTAGTACACCCTTCAGGTCCATTTTTGTGATTTCTGAGCCAAAACAACTATGTGATAATAAATGGCTTCATATGATCACTATCCTTAAATAAATGTTTTTTTTGCATGGTTTTGGCAATGATTTTAAAAATCATTGCCAAAATTTCATAATTTCTGCCAGGGTATGCAAACTTATGAGCCCAATTGTATGTCATTTTGTTTTCAATTAATTACTCAACTTACAGTAACGATTTAGATTTTTTATGTATTCCCTTCAATGAAACCCAATGTGTGAGTAAAGTATTCTCTTACTTTTTTGAGCAGTGTACGAAGTGAATTGAACTAGTACAATGTAGCTAAAAGGACCTTACAAATACAACTCCGGAAAAAAAAAAAGAGACCACTGCCCCTTTTTCTTTCCTATCCAAAAAAGTCAAAAAGAAAGGTTTTGAGTGAGGAATAGAAGGGTTAAAAATAAGAGATCTGCAGATCGGACACTTCTGTTCCTTACTCCAAATCTTCTCTTTGAACTGTTTTGGAAAGGAAAAAGGTGTATATATATTGTATATTGAATACAATACAAAAATAATGTCATGCCCTGGTGCCAGTGAGATCCAACATTCCTAGTTTGAATCACAATCGTTTTGTTGTTTATTGCCCTCACCTTTTTCCCTTATCACTGTTCCTACTTACTTTCCCAGTGTATCTTGTAAGTCTTTGATTGGCGTATGCCTTCTGTTTCAGTTGTTCTGTCTTGTCTCATTTGTAGTGTTTCCTTTGGTTATACTGTAGTTCAAGTTATTTCATCAAATGTCCTCAGTTCTCCCTGTGTTTTGTCCTGCCTCATCAGCTGTTACAAATACTTAATAATGATTCTGAAAACAAATTGTCGGTTTTGGAAATTACCACAAAAGATGAAGAGAAGTCTAAATACTCATATGTAACCGTTATTAATACAGCAATTGCAAAAAGCAGTAGTTCTAATCTCGTATGGAACACACTGCTTACTGAATTAAAGTCCTGACCATGCTTGAATAGGAACCTGTGGATAGGAGTCAACTCCTCTTTCCCAGGGCACTACATGACCATTGAAGGAACTTGATTTGGACCTGTTTT
>JACXGJ010010843.1:0-11499 GCA_016801105.1 Esox niger
CACACACACACACACACACACACACACTCAGCCAGACACATTTACAAGGTAACAGATATATATGTGCCCTGCCTTCAACAAACATTCGCAGATCATCCATCTCGTTGGGTGTTATACACTGACTTCCTTCAACTACATTCCCCCCCGACTGACTCTCTCCTCTCTCTCCCTTCCCTTCCTCTCCATCTGTACTGAGGCATTAATCAGTTCATCCATTTTCAGCTTTAGAATACGAAATAATGAATCCCTTCTTCAATAGGATAAACATTCTCCTCACTCTGCATTCATGAAGCATGCATTGTTTGTGGTCAGGCTCGATGAAAGGGATTGTTTTTGTCAGTGCGCTGAATGGTTATCCATCTCAATCGAATCCATGCACGAGGCAATGTTTTTCTGTGGGGAATATGAGGTTAGGTCCCCATATAAGATCACATTCGGTTTGTTCTGTTTTATTTCATTCAATGTATTTCCTGCTCGTGTCAATGTTAGGTGTATTGAAAACACGGGATGGAATGCTTCTAGGAGGGAGAGAAATGGTGAGAGGCATGGTCAAAATATATTTTTAATGGAGAACGAGGGATTGGCATGAAAAGTAAATCGGGAAGGAAAGATGAGTGATGAAAAAGTTGGGAAGAGTTCAGAGAAACAAGAACCATGCCTCAGTGTTGTTCTGTAAGACTGAGAGGAAGTGGCAGAGGGAGGAGAGGAAGTGGCAGAGGGAGGAGAGGAAGAGGGAGGAGAAAAAAAGAGAGGTGCGCCCAACAAATTGCACCTGCTCGAAAATTCCCTTGGTGATCGTTAGTGTCAGGGCTGGGAAAATAGTGTTTGATAGGAAGCATTGTTTTTCCATGGCTTTGGTCATGTAATGGCATTCCACTGCTTCCAGAAAGTTCCTGGAGTGGTTCCGTGCTCTCTGGGTTTTGTGTTGTGAATCGTCATTTTTTCTCTCATCTGGCCCACATCTGTGAAACGGCAACATTAACACATGGCCATACACTACGTGTTTATAATGCCGGGTGACATGGAGTCTCGTGCCTACATCCATGGATGCACTGCCTTTCAAACTCCAGCAGGTTCACCAACGTTATCAGTTGGGATGCTGAGTGAGTATGACGTGTCGGAGCATGTGTTCATCCAGACCTGAACAGGTTCTCCCTGCTAATCTCTGTCACACTGTTTTATATTCAGTCAGCTTGTGCTACATTCCTGTTCACAGCCCCAATTATTTTGACACAGCTAGGCTGGCTTGGAACCTGACGGTATGACTGTAGTGACAGAGAGAAGAGAGAAGCACAGATAGATGCAGAGACGAAGACACAGAAAGAGATTGAGAGAAAGAGAGACACAAAGAGAGAGACAAAGAGATAAAAAATGAACGGTCCGGGTACCAGAACAAAGAACCTCAATTACACCTCAAAACTGTTGCCCAAGCTCGGTCAGAACACAATCAACACGGTGCACTTGAAACTGTTTGTAAATGATACTGTACATCATCTCAATAAACAGAAAAAACAATCCCAATCAGGATCTAAACGATTACAACTTCTCACTAAAATGTAACTACTTTACACTGTAGCGAGACTCAACCAATGTGGCATGCACCTTTTTTTCCACTTGCTTTTGCAATGTACACATTGGCGTGCCAATGAAACCTTTATGCTGAAACGGAATTGAAATACATAGTGAGAGTACAGAGAGCAGAGAAGTTAGGATAATGTCCCATGCTCCAATAGATGAGAAATCATAACTTCATTATGAAAAGGGAAATATGCAGTAACCCGAGGCAATGGTGGTTCTGATGTAATTTTGAACAAACAAAATGTGTTTTCTTTTTCAACTCAATAGAGGAAGTAGGTAAGTGTACTGGGACTCCCAAAACCGGGTTTAAAAATTCAACTGAATTTGAATATAAATATGGTATTATCTTGCCCAGCTTTAACCGGGCTGCCTCTGGCTATTTCGTGCGAAAAATCCCATTAAAAATGGTTAATTCAGATAATCCTCAAATCCTAGTGACACATTTACATGCAATGGTTCTACAATGTCAACTAACAAGGGTTGAAAATAAGATTTGTCAAATTGGAGTCAGGTACAGATTAAATGAGAGGAAATTAAAGAAGTATTGGAACAGTAAGGGAAAGAAAGACAGAGACAGGATATAAATGTGATTGCACTCTTTTTCGTAAGCCAAGACATAATGAGTAGTGTATTTTGAGTTTCCAGTACACAGAACACAGACCAACAATTTCTGAGTGTGTTTATGTGTGTAGTGTGTGCATGTGTGTGTGTGTGAGTGTGTGCATGCGTGTGTGTGTAGTGTGTGCATGCGTGTGTGTGAGTGTGTGCATGCGTGTGTGTGTTGAGGCTGGTGGAATTAATAACATTAACATCTATGTATGTAGGCTATTGCTCCCAAGTTTCAAACTGTTAGTGATTTCTTTAGAAACAAGTTTTTAACTGACACACGAGGCGTAAAATAACCTTTTACACATGGAACATTCACAATAGTCTGCACACTGGGTTGTTAACAGGGATTCAGTAGGTTTCATTCACTAGGTTTCATTCACTAGGTTTTGAGAGCAGTTTTGCGTACCTCCGGGACTGACTGGATGTAGGCGGAACTGACACTTTCGTTCTTTGTTCAGAAAATGGTACCAGAGGAAACGCTGACGCCCAATCCACAGTGTTGCTCTCCTCTTTTAGTCCAGGGATGGAAGTTCTGCCTCTAACAGGGTTTCCAAGGTTTCCAAAGATTCCTCGTTTGAAAGCAGAACCTCTTCGTATTGGACCCATTCAACTAGCTCCAGCGATTTCCTGTTTGCTTTGCAAAAAACTATCGATGGAAGCCTCTGCCCGGAGATGAATTGCCCCAAACATTCTGCTTTTACCTGAAAAGAGAAGCCCATCTCTAGTGGCTACAGTCTCATCAGTGTCTCACCAGCCAACAGGTGAGGAAATTAAATGCACCGCTGATTGAACACAAAGAATTGGACTGTCTAAGAGATGGAGTGGGGACTGAAGGAATGAATAGATTTTGAAAAAGAGGACAAAGACAGTGAGCAATAGAAACTAAAATGTTGTGCGAGAGGAATTTAGAAACAGAAACAGAGATACTGGCTTAAGTAGAAGGAAGCATTCGATTTCTAGCAGCATGACTGTAATGGCTGCATGTAAACATTAATACTAAAGAGGATGCAGGACAATTAAACCAATCGCATTTAATCCAAAAGGAAGATGAACAAATATTCCAGGTATTTTCAATGGATCGTTTGGAGAAACTGACAAAGAAAAGAAAGTAAAATTTCAGTGCATAAAGTGACTGTTAAAAGTCACAGTCGAAACCAGAAATAAACACAGTTAGCTTACAGTATACAGAACAGTCCAGGAGCTTCATGACAAAAAGTTCCATCAACACGGTACGAATTTGAAAGTGTGAATGTTAGAGATAACCGGTCCAGGAAACAAGGACTGGAACTGAAATGACACGTCTTTGCTACGGTCCAGATGTCATTACCCTCTGTTTTGCCCTTTTAGGTAATACTACGAAGGTCTGTACTTCTGCCTCCGTCATACAGACCATTATGGTCTTCGGGGCAGAATGGAGTGGGCAGAAGCTGGCAATATCTGATGAGGCTGAAACGGTCACCTTTAGTTCTGAGAGACAATATGCATGCTTCCTACTAGATTTTCTGAGACAGTGCTTTTTGCCAGGAGAGTTCATTTGCTGTCTAGCAGACAGCGAGCAGTGGCCGTCTATCTGAATCCATTGCTCTGTCTCCCACAAATCTCTTGACTTCTCTGCCTGTTTCCGGCTCTTGTTCACACTTTGTTTGTCTCTAAGTTGTTTCTATAGCAGCGACTTATGTGTTAATTAGTAGAGATCCTGGTCCCTGAGCTGTTGTGTTCTTTTACACAGGGGTCCCTGGCATGGTCGGGACTCAGCAGACACACATGCACAACACCTGACCTTCACACACAGACAGACACACAGGCAGTAAACCTGCACCTAACACACATACATAGACAGACAGACACACACACTCACCCACACACATACACACACACACACATGCACACACACACACACACAGGCACACACACACACACACACACAACTGTGAGGTCTGTGAGAGACTTGGTAGAAGACGAGGAAAGGAGAGAGGAGACCTCACCTGCTCCCTTAATGGGGATGTGACAACTGAATAGAGAAGATGAGCAGAACAGAAAATGGAAAGGATTTCTGCTTAGAATTAACAGTATGCGTCTATGAAAGGGGAACAATGTTAAAAACAATGTTTTTAATGTGTTGAAAGTGTGTGCACAGAGAGTTCGGGCGAGGAGGAGGAAGACAACAAGACTGAGAAGAAGACTGAGAACTGGAGTGACAATGAGAGATTAAAGAGACAGAGGAGACAGAGGAGCAGCCTGCTGATTGATGCACAGGCGGAATGGTTGTGTCTGCCAGGCGTCACCTTGGTGCAATCAGCTCATTAGTCCCACGAACAGATCGGCAGAGAGAGACTATCAAACCCTAAATCCCACCTGGGCCACTCCAGGATTGTAATGATCCAGACTCAGGAATGTTGCAGAATTGATCAGAGAGCAGGGTAGCGGATGAGGAGCCCAGAGTGTGGAGGCCCCTCACTTTATCAGCTTGTCACATCAGCATCCTCCTCAGACACCCAGAATGCAATGCAAACCAGGAGAGAAGAAAGGAGAGAGGTGTCTGCACTTTGGATGGTAGTGAGGAAACTCCAACAAGTTATTCAGGAGATGTGGATGGTAAAGAAAAAAGTAAATGAGAGGATGAGCTGAGAATGTGGTAATAAAGATTAACTGAGAAAGATGAGGTGTGACATAGAGCAACCCGTGAGAGGGCTAGCCATGTCTTCACAGAAATACCCACCACCCAGAAAAGGCCCCTCTAAAGTGTCCAGGTTGTTGCCACAGCCCTAGAGCAGGGGTTGTGTTCACCCTGTGTGCCTGTTTAGGTAGCCTGGGGACCGGGTGACTACAGTCAGAAAACAATTGATTTCACCTGTTGGTTATGGTTGTGCTTTAGACTCTGCCAGTAAAACCAGGCCGGCCAAGTTAACCAGAAGACTCCTGTTTTGGAAGACTAGTTTATTGGCCAGAACACACTGCTACAAGGGAGCCGTTGCGTGAGAGAGGACTTGGCTGCTTGTTCCCAGCTGAAGCACGTCAGCCTGTAGTCTCCAGCTATTAGTCCGTGTTAAGTGGATTGTTAAGCTCCTGATTTGTTGTGCAAAGGCTCACCTTCAGTATGGATTTACCATTATTTTCCCATGCCCTTCGCACTTTAACTATTTACACACCGAGGAAGAGTGTAATAGTATTTTTTATTTGAATGAGAAATCTGGGTTGATCACACACTTGTTTTTAGTTTTCGATTAACTTCTTTTTTCCACTATGGTACATTTTCTTTCTTCTTACCCTTTGCCAGGTTCTAAAGGCTGAATCTGCCAAACTTTTAGAGTGGCCAAGGTGTGCTTTTGGCACTTGACATCTAGCCTCAGTGGTTCCTGGATCAGAATGTAAGTCTCCCCCGGTGGCTTCAGGGTCAGGAAGTGGGCTTCCCCTTATGATTTCTGGTCCAAGAAGTGGGTCTCCCTAGTGATTTCAGGGCCAAGACGTGGGTCTCCCTAGTGATTTCAGGGCCAAGACGTGGGTCTCCCTAGTGATTTCAGGGCCAAGACGTGGGTCTCCCTAGTGATTTCAGTGCCAATATGTGGGTCTCCTTAGTGATTTCTGGGCCAAGATGTGGGTCCCCCTAGTGATTTCTGGGCCAAGATGTGGGTCTCCCTAGTGATTTCTGGGCCAAGATGTGTGTCTCCCCTAGTGATTTCAGGGCCAAGATGTGGGTCTCCCTAGTGATTTCAGGGCTAAGATGTGGGTCTCCCTAGTGATTTCTGGGCCAAGATGTGTGTCTCCCCTAGTGATTTCAGTGCCAAGATGTGGGCCTCCCCCAATGGTTTCTGGAACAGGTGCTAAACAGAGCATCACAACAAGTATGTCTCAGTGTGGCATTGCACATGCGTACTTAGAATACTGTTAATCAAAACAGAAGGTACAGATGATCTCTCCATCTTTTTTATCTGCATTTTATACCTCTATCCACCTTTCTCTATACCTTAATGACTCTGTCGATCTCTCTGTCTACTTCAATCAACAACTCTACCAACATCGCTTTCTTCTGCTACGTCGTTCTGTCTGATTCTGTGTTAAAGTCTGGACTGCGGTTGGGCCATTCAAGGACATTCACAAATTGGTGCCGAAGCCCCTCCTGTATTGTCTTGGCTGTGTGCTTTGGGCCGTTGTCCTGTTTGAAGGTGAACCTTCACCCCAGTCTGAGTTCCTGAGAACACCCCCAGGAGGTTTTCATTAAGGATCTGTCTGTACATAGCTCCCTTCATCTTTTACTCAATATGAGGTTGGTATAGGTCAGGTGATGAGGTTTCCTCCTGATGTGACGCTCTCTATTAAGGCCAAAGAGTTTCATGAGACCAGAGGATCATGTTTCTTCATAGTCTGATGGTTTCTCAGGAGCCCTCCCTCATAGTGACAATCTCTCATTTCCTACCTCTAGCTCCCCAGACTTGTAAATATTCCTTGTAGTATTACTTTGTCTGACTTCCTTTACCCTTCTCTGTCACAGTTGTTTACAAAACACTCCCACAATAGATGGGTTTTTTGTTCATCACTATTGTGACAGGTTGGGTAGAAACTTACTCCAGCTCCCTTTTCTCTGCTGGCTGTTTGGCTAGATCCATCCTTATCACAGCCCAACAGCAAAGAAGAAACTACAAACCTGTGCTCAATCATCCACAAAAGATAATTAAATTCTGCAAGACGACCCCCCCCAGGAGAGTCTACCTTGTATTCCACAACTTGACAGACACACAAACACAAATATACATGGACAGATGCAGCCACACACATAATTTTTTTAAGTCTTTCCAGTTTGAAAAACATTTGCTGTTGTGAAGCAAATTGCCTGCAATTCTATACATTTTCCACAGCTTACAACATGATATCTTTGAGCGACGCAGGAAATCAATGGGAGCGCCAATTTGGCCAATACATATCTCTTATTCCAGATTTAGACGTATCACAGAACTATATGCTATAAATGGAAGGGCAGGGCAGCGAAATGAAGAACGGGACACAAAACAAAATTAAAACTATCACAAAGTCATTCATTACTTACCGTCACAGATCACACATCCCTCTATCACTCTGTGTTTATGCCTACATGTTCTGGACTGTATATGTGTATGTTTCTAAACTGTTTCTAAAAGACTAACAGAGGGTCCTATACTAATAAAACTCTCTTATCAAGCCAATCACTTATTACTAGGTTTCTTTCAAGAACCCTCTCTGAGCTTGTTTAAATGATAATAAAACCCCATTGTAATGGACAAGTCAATTACATTAAGAATCATAGGGATGGCTGTCTTAAAAGGGTGAAGGTTCACCTTGTTAGCTGTTCTCAGGTAGAACATACTGTATGATACAGCAAAATTAGAATGGGCATGACATGGAGAGGACAGAGAGTACTACAAAGGACAGGGATAGGTGGAAAGGACAAGCCTGTCAAGAGATAGAAGAGAGAAGGTGAGAGAGAGAGTGTCAGAGAGAGAGAGAGAGGGAGAGACAGAAGAGCAGGGGTGAGAGAAATTAATAGAGAGAAGAGAGGGTTAGAGAGAGAATGGAAAAGAGCAGTAGCAAGAGTGATGCAGTACTGAGTTAGAGAGAAAAGAGGATGTGATGGGGAAAGGGAGAGAAAAAGAGAGAGAGGGAGAAGAAAGAGAGAGAAAAAGAGAGGGAGGCAGGTAGAGACCCATTGGAGAGTAAAAGACTCCAGCTCTGCTCCTCCAGATGGTGTTCATTGATTATTCATTGAAGGCGATGGATGCCGCTGTCTTTGCTCCCTGCTATCTTCCACAGACCTACCCTGCTCTCCACATTCCACCCTTGCCTCAGCCTCCAAGGACATGGGGATGGTGTGGATGCAAAGGGGTGTGTGTGTGTGTGTGTGTGTGTGTGTGTGTGTGTGTTACCATACATAATGGATGCATTCAGTCGCCCCAACACCCTGTTACCCCAACCCCCCTGCTTTTCTCTGCAGGCGGAGCCCTTCGTGGACGTTGTGATGCTATTTCATGTAATTGGAGTCTGACACAGGTGACGGGTGGAATGTCTTTACTGCATTCTCCTAACTAGTCACACACCACAGCTCACATCATGACATCTTTCCCTTTCAATGAAGATACAAACCCATAATGGACCAAAGTCATCATAAACATGCAGTACACGCCCGTAAACCCAGTGATTGGTGTTAACGAACTTGTATATTTAACTGTAGCTTTATTAGCCTGCTGGCTATCGAATGCATAAGCATGTTCCATTCCAACTATTGAGGGTGTCGGCACCATCCTGCCTAGAATGACATTTTGACCACAGTCTTTCTTCTACGCTGAGGTCTGCATTCATGTATAGTGTTCTCTGGAGTCACTCCAGCAGTGTTTAGCATGTTCATGGCTGGATCACACAGGTCCCTGGTGTCATCACTTTAATATCGTCAAGTCCACAACTCCTCTACCGTGTCCTGCTGAGGCTGGAAGGTTTCTAAAGTCCTGAGAGTCTGTCTTCTGTTGCGGTGAAACACCTGGCCCTCTTCTCTCCGGACCTTGTTGCTTCGTCTGGCTCACAGGGAATTTTGTCTCCTAGGATCTTGATTTCAGAAGCACCGAACGGACATTTGTCCTTATTCAGTTTGAGTCTGTTCTGATTGATCCTCTGTTTCATTCAGCCTCTCGTCATGTTCCATTTGCGTAGAGCCTCACATTACCAGAACATCAACAAATTCCCTGACACCTCCCAGAGCTTGTATTTATATGCTCCATCACTCTCTGTGTGAAGATTTCTGGTGTGGGGCATATACCAAAGAATAAGCGCTGGTAAGAGAAGCAGCCAAACAGAGTGTTAAATGTGTACAGTTTAGCCCTGTCCTCATCATGTTTTAACTGCCGAAACCCATGTGAGGCATTAATCTTGGAGAAGTATTTAGCACCTGTCATTTCACTCTTTCTTCTCTCTTAGGAATCTGGTAATGATCCCTTTTGATGTTTGCATTAAGACCTTTGGGATCCATGCAAACCCTCAGTTCCTCCTTTCCTTTACACAGACCATGGAGTTAACCCAGTCATTGGGATCCTCAGTTATGTTTTCCAACATCCAGGCCCTCCATGCGGTCTAGCTCTGCCCTTAGTTTCTCTCTTAGCACCACTGGAACTCTCCTGGGATGGTGAATCACTGGACGTGCCTCTTCTATCAGTCTAATAGAGTATGTGAAGGGCAGTGCTTCACAACCCTGAAACAAGTCTGCATACTTGCGTGATATTGCCTCATGAGTTGGATTTGCAACGTCCACTTGTGCGCTGTGCACACAGCTCGTTTCATTGATTGTAGACCTGTCACACTAAATCTAAGTACTGATATACCTTGTCTCCCAACAGTGACACATGTCCCTCAGGCGGTATCAATCAAATTTATTTTTCAATCTAATTTATTTTATAAAGTCCTTTTTACATCAGCAGTTGTAACAAAGTGCTTTCACAAAACACCCGGCCTTAAAACCCCAGGGAGCAAACAACAGTAGCGATGAACTTCAGTCCCTAAGAAAGCCAACATTTAGGAAGAAACCTAGAGAGGAACCAGGCTCCGAGGGGTGATCAGTCCTCTTCTGGCTGTGCCGGGTGAACATATTAAGAGTCCAAATTTGAATAGTTTGATGGATGTGGGCTGAGCCCGGAGTCTATTTAAACCTAGTCCAGATCGAAGGCATGACCAGATGGACAAGGACAGGGACAGACGGGGGGAGGGGCGGAGTCAGCAGAGTGGCAGCTGAAATCGTCAGGTATCGTCTTGATCTGCAACACAACCAGGAGGACTTTGGACAGGGACTGCAACGAATCAAGCCTGGTACTCCGCAGGTGTGGGTCAAGAACTCCTGTCCTCCTAAGTGCCAAACGACAGAAGACAGTGACCCTACTCCCTCAGCACAATAATAAAGCAGTTTAAGACATTGGGGCTGAGACAGGGGGTCCAGTGACACTGCGGCCCTATCCGGGGGAGGCCTCGGACAGGGCCCAACAGGCAGGAAATCCATCCACCCACATTGCCAAGCATCAACCAACAACCGCAACCATCCTGAATGAGGGCTGAGTATTGCCAGCAGAGTACTGCCCAATTGCACAACAGAGAGACAACAACAAGCCAGTTACTCTGTCTCCGAATGGCATTAGAGGGAGGGCATCCCAGTGGCGATGAGAGCCCACCTGGAAAACATCAAGGGGTGAGTGCAATTCTTAACCATAACATTCAGCCTCCACATTCCCTTTGTTTCAATGCCATTGAATGCCCTCAATGCCACAACTTTTCTATGTATTTTAGGTTTTACATTGAGATTCTGAATAATAGCACCTGTATCGAGTTTGATTGGGACAATGGCACCATTCACCAGCGAGGGAGCTACCCGTTTCAGTCGGCAGTGCGTACACGTCTCTCGTGTCCAGGGTCGGCTCACTTTGAACCCTTCCCACAAAGACTTCCTTTCATTCTATAACAGCTTGTTGCTCATCGACGACCTGATGTTTCCCAGCCAGTAGGTTTGTTCATAACCAGGCCACATTTTTGCCAAACGATTTCTGCCTTTGCGTGTAACACGGTTCTTACGGTAGGCAGGACACTGCCTCACAACACGCCTATTACCGTCGTGTGTCATAGTCCATAAGTTGTCCAGAGTTACACGCCTGTGCTTTTATCTTCAAGATGGTTAAAACGTTATTGGAGGACTCACCCTGTTTTTGAACACGGGAGCAAAACACGTTCCTCTCGTATGCTTCATTCTATGTCGGTGTGCAGTTATTCTCTAGTTCCAACATCCTGTACAGATCATTCTCCTAACCCTCATCCTCGTGGGCTGAATGTGCTGTCACGTCTACAGCTTGCAGGCCAGCCACTGTTAGTAACAGAGCCATCTTATGTCCTCCTGGGAAGTCAGCGGCATCCATCACAGTGAGGTAGAGAAGAAAGCTCGGATTCTCATCAACAATTTAATCCAACTGGAGAAAAGACGGCGGCTTTATCTATCCCTTCCATTATGTCCTCCAGTGCGTTCTCACTCCTGGTACCACGCGATGTTATTTAATATAGTTGGAGTGTGACACAGGCGGTAGGAAAATACAGTAAAGATACTCAACCTACCTGCCACACTGTCGTAATGCATGCTTGACAACCAGCTGTCTTTACCACATAGACGTGTTATAGATGTTGAGTGGAAAGACATTCAGGGGCTGTTTTGATTGGTAGAAATTGACCCGTGAAGGTCTTCGCGGCATAACATGACTGGGACCTGGGAAGACGAGAGGGATACGGTGTGGAGAGGGAGAGATGGGAGGCTTTTAATTGATCTGC
>JACXGJ010010844.1:0-21038 GCA_016801105.1 Esox niger
CCTTAACACACGGCAGTGACCCAAGCAACACCACCTTAACACACGGCAGTGTCCCAACCCGCACCACCTCAACACACGGCAGTGTCCCAACCCGCACCACCTCAACACACGGCAGTGTCCCAACCAGCACCACCTCAACACACGGCAGTGTCCCAACCCGCACCACCTCAACACACGGCAGTGTCCCAAGCAGCACCACCTTAACACACGGCAGTGTCCCAAGCAGCACCACCTTAACACGCAGCAGTGTCCCAACCCACACCAACTTAACACACGGCAGTGACCCAACCAGCGCCACCTTAACACGCGGCAGTCTCCCAACCCACACCACCTTAACACACGGCAGTGTCCCAAGCAGCACCATCTTAACACATGGTAGTGTCCCAAAAAGCACCACCTTAACACACGGCAGTGTCCCAAGCAGCACCACCTTAACACACGGCAGAGATCCAACCAGCACCACGTTAACACACGGCAGTGTCCCAACTACAACCACCTTAACACAGGGACAGGCTAGCTTCCTGGGACAGGCAGGTGGTCGGCTGGGACAGTGTGGTTCCACACTGGATCCTGGAGCTACTTTGACCTCCAGGACAGGGCAGGATCAGGTTTCACACCTCCACGTCACCCTTTCTCCAAAAGGAGCTGAAGAGAGGACCAATTCCAAAAGAGTTCTGTCTCTTTCTTCTCTCAAGAACTCTGATGTCTCCAGCTTTGTTGAAGTCCACAGTGGCCCAAGTTATGTCTCTGAGCTCGTGTCCACCAATCAGACACTGTCTCAGGATGCCAGTGAACCAATCAGAAGACAGGGGCAGGACAATGTTTCAGCAGACCACTCATTCCAGATGACAGTGGAAACCGTATCCTCCACCTTCCCAGAATGCTTCACTCCTCCTCAGCGTTTGGCTGATACTGGTCAATCTAGGGCCGCGGCGTTGCCTGTTCTATTGCCGTACAAACCGCATGGCAGTGAGATGTTCTACGTTCCACAGAACCAAACACACACTGACACACAGCTGTCGCCTGGCAGATCAGACACCACCATGGAGAGCTCCCACCCCGGTAAGCACACATAGACACACATCCCTCTAACCCCGCCCCTTTATCCTCTGCTCCACCCCCATACCGGTAGCAGCTGCTGTTTTGTAACAGACACCATGTCTCAAATGAATTATTTGTGTGTGAGGCACGAGAGAGATGGGCAGATAGATACACAGAGAGCACAGGAAAGGGAGGGAGTGCTTCCACCTTCCTCTCCTGGCCCCTCACCTCTCTCCTTCCACTTCTCCTGTCCAGGGTCAGACGACGCTGTGCCCCCTCATTTTAACATCGAGGTCCTGGGGTCCAGGGACCAGTCAGTGGACAGGGGTGTTCACTTCAGACACAGCGAGGGGATCTACAGCAAGAGGCTGCGATTGTGCAACCCCAACGACAGATGGCCTGGACATCGCGACTATAACACACGGAGGAAAGGTCAGATAAATAATAAAGATGGTAATTTTCTGTCATTTTTTGTCTGCTGAAAAACATACTTGTATATTCAAATGAAAACTGTGATGGTTTTATATGTGAATGTCCTGTTTATGTAACTGTTTTTAATGTGAATGTCTGCTGATAATTTAAGGGAAGATAAGGAAAACACTGGCAACATAATTACAATTCCATTGTGACTTTGGACCCTTTACCCTCTGAATGTAAACAGTTTTTACTTTTTACTCCGTTCTGAATGTAACCAGCTTTTACTCAGCTCTGAATGTAAACCGTTTTTACTCAGCTCTGAATGTAACCTGTTTTTACTCAGCTCTGAATGTAACCTGTTTTTACTCAGCTCTGAATTTAACCCGTTTTTACTCAGCTCTGAATGTAAACCCGGTTTTACTCAGCTCTGAATGTAAACCGTTTTTACTCAGTTCTGAATGTAACCAGTTTTTACTCAGCTCTGAATGTAACCTGTTTTTTTCTTTCCTCTGCTGTGTCAGTGGATGAAAGTGAACCAATGAGTTTCCAGCATGATACTGTATCAACCACCGCCACCAGAGGGCCTTCTGAGGTCATCCATGAACAGGGGACATTATGCAACATCACTACACAGACCCAGGGGTTTCCAGACCCAGACCAGCCCACACGGCCATCCCACTCCCTCTTTCATCCCGCCCGGCCATCCTTCGGCTCTAGCCTGGGCAATGACGAGCAGGAAGAGTTCCAGCCTCTCCACGTAGAAATGGACTATAGCAGCATGGACCACCACCAGCCCCTCCACCTGATCAACCACTCATTCCACCAAAGCCACCCCCTTCAATCCTCAGACCCTCAAACAGGGGAGGAGGGAGGTCGAGACCCGGGGAGGCCAGATCCCAGCCTGGCCGGGGGGAGTAGTAGCACGCTGGACCGACTCTGGCGCCGGTTCAGTGAGAGGTGGAGCCTGCATGAGGCCCGGCCCGTCAACGAGAGAGAGACGTCTCTTCTGGTGCGGCTGGAGCGGCTGTCCCGTCTCATCCACAGCACAAACGCTGGGTTTTCTGCCTTGACAGAACCAGAGCCAGCAACGCAGATGAACGCACAGCAGCAGAGTGGCACCAACGAAGAAAAATGGTCGGAGGTAAAGAAGACGAGCAGAGGAGGTGTGGAAGAAGAGAAGAGTAGGAGAGAGGAGAGGAGACTGTGTGATGGCCAGGCTAAGGGTTACCAGGCTAGTGGTAACCAGGCTAATTCTTACTGGGATACTCAGGATAATGGTCCAAGCCAAGCTTGGGTCCAAGTGGAAGCCCAAAACCAGCAGGGGGAGTACTCCAACCCTGCCTCCGACAGATCTAGCCCCTCCCATGTCCATGCCCCAAGCTCTACCCTCTCCAATGGCCGCGCCCAGACCTCTAGCCCCTCCCACAGAATATCCAGCAGTCAACATCTGTGTCCAGCAGAGAGGGATGAGTCTGAGAGCATCTCTGGGGAGACCAACACCTCCATGTCTACTCTAGACACAGCCCGTCTGGTCAGGGCATTCGGAGCCCACCGGGTCAGAGTTCTGAAGACAGGAGGTCAGCTCAACCAGGTTTCTGTTGGCTGTGAACATGTTACTTAGTGTAGCACTGTGACTTATCCTTTCACAAATGCACCAACCTGGCTCTGACTGTGCTAAGTCTCATTGGTATTACAGTTCAGTTGAGTATTAACTGATCTTCTTCCCTGTTTGAACGCCCCAGGAACCAGTCACAGCCTCAGTCCGCTCTACAGCACCGTCTACCAGCAGAGGAGAGGTAGACCGCCTAAAGACACTCTTCATATCTCCCTGATTTCCTCAGAGTCCACTGGCACTGACGACTCTATGGTAAGGATATCTATAGTTCTGTGTAAATTGTTGAAAGTAGCCATTGTTCTTAGGGTTTTGGCTCTGGACCTATTGTAACGAGAGGGTCCCAAAGAGGGCGGTCTGAATTGGTTGAGCGCCGCCCCGGAATGGATGGGTGGATGTTGGGCAGGGCAGTCTTGTTTGAACACATGAATCTGAAGCCTCCGTCAGCTCTATTCTGAAAACGAAGTGTTCTGTCCACTAATGCAGGATGCAGAAGACATGCAAGCAAATAACTAGATACTAGTAATGGTTTCATTTTGCCTTGTTCTTCCAGGTTTATCTGTTTGCATCATTGTCACCTTCAACCTTAAATGAGCTTTTTATGATTTGTTTTGGTCCGACTTTAATGTGAATAATTATTTTTTATTGTATACAAGTATTTATGTGTGTCTATTTTGCGAGTCATCTATTTAGACAAAGGGAGATGCCATTTTCAAAGTTCCAGTGATGGTTTATTTACAGACTGTAATAAAGACACCACAAGTATGTATCTATACAGGACCGTTATGCCAGGCAGGAGGGAATGGGTTGTTAAGTGGGTCGACTGGGTGGCCCAGTTGATACAGCACCTGACCAGTAACCTAAAGGTTGCTAGATCAAGTTCCAGAACCAGCAGGTGAAAACAATCCTGGGCAATTAACCATAATTACTCCAATAGGAATGTGTTCCCTGCTAAAATAATGGTAAAAAATGTATTTAGCCTTGAGTTTAATCAGATTGTCTGGACCCTTTCCAGGTCGAAGTGTCCCATAAACAGCTTTGGGTATCAAGTTAATGGGTGTTATGTTGAACCAGGTTTATCCTCTATATGGGTGGCCATCTGTATAGGTCTATTTCCAGATGTCCCTGACATTAAAGAGATTACCAAGGGGCTAATGGTTATGGCATTGTGAACCATCTGGCCAGGACCTAATTGACTGGACTAAAATATGCAAACTCTGCAAAGCTAATTGGTCCAATGGTATGCTGATTCACATGCTTCTGTTCTGTCTCTGATGTTGATTGGCCCTTTTGCATTATGTTGCCTCCGATGCAGGTTACAGCTGATTCTACATCATCATTCAGTGCCTACACCCTTCCCCCACACAGAGGCCCCTCCCATTCTCACCGGGGCTTTTCCCACTCCAAGAAGGCTGTCAAACTGGTCAGCAAAGGAATACAGGCAGGTCAGTGTGGAAAATGTATTGTTATATCCTTATTTATTCATTATTCTGTTAGAATGTCTTTTTACTCTGTGTAATCTTATGCATACTAAATGACATGTCTTTCCCTGTCAGCAACTCATGATGTCGCTATCTGTGTTCAGGGGCAGTAATACATGGAATGTCGGCTGAGCAAGACTCTTAGTCTCCATCCATTTGTGGTAGACTAGGCCTTTGGCCTAGCAGAAGCCACTAAAGTTTGACTTAATAGTAGCAGGGGGGCTCCTGTTTCTTGTATTCTACAGATGAACAGGACTCTAGTGCCTTTTTGGGGGAGGCTATATTGACCACAGACCCCCCATATAGTAACTGTCCATATTGATATATATATCAGCCTTTGAGCGTGTTGTCCAAGCATCTGACATTACACGGTTTTCTGTGCCTCCCGGAGCCAGCAGTGTGCAACTTGGCCTTTTTTACCTCATGGTGGCAACTATTCCTTATATGTGCATTCTGCAGATATTAATTCCGTCACCTATACTGTTAGAACAGAATATAAGTTAGAATCTAGCAATGTAAAATCTGAGAAATTCTCTGCACAGTACTCTGTTGGTCACTGTGCTTGTACTCTGTTTTCTTTTGATGATTGTTTCTGTGGATCCACAAAATTTAACTTGAAATAATCAACTGTTATACGAACGACTGAGAAGTTTTTTTTATAGAAAAATGAAGAACATTGTCCACCTTCTACATCAGGAACCATTGGAAGGGGCCTGATCGGTTGGTCCTCTACACATCTCAAAGTCCATAGCATAGGAAAGCACCCCGTCTCGCCCCCCCATCCCATTAGTTCTCCTCTACTCCCTCCCCCTTTTCTACTCCCTCCCTCGTTCTCCCCCACCACCTCCCTGATCCCCTCTCAATTACTTTTTCGCTCAGGTGACCTGGAGATCGTGAGTAATGGGACCCGTCGTCGCACCCGGGATGTTGGCACCACATTCCCCTCTCCAAGCTCAGCGGGCGGTGCCAGGCAGCCCCTTTCCTCTTCCTCCAGGGAAAACCATTTTAAAAGCCGCGAGTTTCTGAGAGGGGGGAGCACCAACAGCAACCGGCCCTTTCCTAAGCACCACCATCAAGGTAAAGAAAACGTTGCATTTCAAAACTACTAAATGTACTGTACGTCACTCTTTGAGGGGGTCTACTCAGTAGTCATGTGATCAGTGTCCAATAACCAGACCAGCCTCTCCACCCTACTGGCCATGTCACCGTTCTGGTCCACGCTCTGCGCCAGAATCATTAACCTAATGCATTATCTGGCCACCGTTATTTCCCAGGTGTGGCGTGGCACATCCCTGCAAGTGAACTGAGGGCTGAAGGGAGGAAGGAGAACCAGCCGGTGTCGGCCCCACCCCTGGCCTGGTTTGAACCCTACAGCCGAACCCGGATGTGGAGACAACCTCTCAGGCAGAGGCACATACAGGGCCCGGAACAGGACCTACAGGACAGGTTCAGTAGTAACAATTATTATATCCAATGAAAACGGCCTGTTTTTCTATCCTCTTGAATTACCCAATTTATTTTCCCATTGTCAAGAATTTGTTTCTTTTTTAATTTTCTACCATCTGTATTTGAGTAGTTAAGAGGATTCTGTTATCCCGAAATTCTTGTAGTTAGTGCGTTCGTCTCAAGATGGCTGGGTAAGGAAACCCTGTATCACAGAAACACTCAACGTCCGGAGATTTTTGGGTATATTGGAATGAAACATTTGCCGCTCCACTCTGGTAGGCTGCAGAACAGTGCCCACATTGCGGCTGCTTTTGGTGCTTGTGGTGCGGATATTAAGTTAAGTTTCATGGGCTATGAATCACAACGTGCAAACACTCACACTTGACTATTTTAACGTCCCAAAACCTATGTGTTCCGTTCAGAACACACCTGCCGGCGTGGCTTGTGAAATAATAACATTCTACCTGTCAATGCCAAAATCAACCCGCGTTTTGTAGGATGTGGGGGCTGTTTATTTTCGTCCCTGCATTCACCTGCTCAAGCGAGTCACTGCTTTGACATTTGTAGAGAAGTACAGGGTGTTCAGGGTGAAGCCAAGGCTCTTAGCACGCTGTGTGGAAGGCTGAGTGGAGTTTTTTTGAGCAGCCAGGTCTCCCCAGATGGTCTTTTCCAGGTGTATTTATAGGTAGGGGGCTGACATCCAATCTTGGATGTCTGGGTTTCAACAAGGAGCCTGCATAGGAAGGTTGGTTTAATCCACTTTTACTGTAATAGTAGAGACCATGTGAGGATATCACTACGCCAAGTGATTTTGAATACTGAAGGACCTCGAACTGAACCCTGGGGGACACCAGTAGTGTTTATGTCTTTCAAGCACTTTCAACTGCTTTTTTGTATTGAAATATTTTACTGTGACAGGGACAGGCTACAGATTAGCCCGAACAACCAGCAGCCAGACAGAGGAAGACCCAGTGAGTGGAAGCAGACCAAGCCCAAAACCATCAGCCCTTCTGGGCCTGAATCCACTTGCAAATCCCGCTCGGCCCTTGTCCCAATTACTCTACAGGTTTGTGGTTCAGTTGTCTGGACCCTAACTCCGACCATACCCCTAACAATATTGAAATGTGCAGCCCTTCTTGGGTTGCAGACATATTCAAAAGTGGTTTATTTTGGCCTGCAGGAGGCGCTGGAGCTGCACCGGCCGGAATTTGTGTCTCGGTCCCGTGAGAGGGTGAAGCGGCTGGCACTGCAGGTGGAAGACAGGAAACTGCAGGCGGTCTTCAGTAGAGAGAGAGACGAGTTATTCAACCCTCCCAGAGGAACAGGGAGACTTCTCAAACCTGCAGGTAGGTACCCCCTAAGAATGATACAGTGATATATTGCAATGTGATTTTGGACAATATTAAAAATACATTCTCAGCATTGTTGAGGCTTAGATTTGGGGAGGGGTTATAAACTATTGCAATGGTGTTAAGTGTTCCCTGGAACACACTCCATCTCTGGGAAATGGAAGAAATTTGGAATGGAAATATTAAGGGACAATTTCCAAAAATGTATATTTAGTCTGTCATTATTCTCTCATTATAATGTGTATAGATTTATCCCCACATAAAATATTGAATCAATTATAAATTAAGTTTCTAACAACACAATGTGTGTCGAGTGATGGGGATGGAGAACTTTCTGAAGGAAGATGTGTTATGTAGACATGGCTGATTGGGAGCTTCTTTTCTCCTCAGGATCAGCAGTGTTTAAAAGAGCTGTTACAAAGAAAGAGATGTTTCAGCGGTCTAAACAGTAAGCCTGGATTTGAATTTTTGGTTGATATTACTTAAGCCTGGATATAGGATTTCACAATGTACTTTTCCAAACAGGAAACATAGATTTTCATCGGTAATATTTTTTAATCATAGTTATTATATGTTATTAGAAATCATTGCATATTATATTGCTTAGTCTCCCTCCATTGAAGCATAACACACTGAAGAGGAAGGGTGTCTCGTTGTTTACACCGTTAGACCGGTAAACCAAGGTTGTTGGTTCTAATCCCAGAGACAACCAGGTGAAAATCCCTGTTATTCTGTACATGAGACTGTAAACTCTAACTGATTCCAGGTCGTTTGTGTATATTGGAATATCCTCAGCACAAATACCCGGTAAAATAATGTCAGCCTGCTGTGCAATGGCTAGGAAAACCCTGAACACTTACCTCCATAGGAGAAGGATTGAGGTGTTGGAGGAACATCTTTCTGATGATCATATGGTCTCAATTCAGCTATAACCGTTCCAAATAGCAGCCTATTCCCTATGTAGTGCACCAATTTAGAGAGAGCCCATAGCACCCTGTTCCCTGCATAGTACACTGCAATTTGTGACAGACTCATCCAGGACCACACAAGTATTTTTATTATGTTGGGTCCTTTTCTCCCCAAAATACCTCCCCCTTCCTCCCATCCCCCTTCCCGCGCTGTCAGGATGTATGAGCAGCTCCCGGAGGTGCAGAGGAGGAAAGAGGAGGAGCGCAGGAGAGCAGAGTATAATTCCTACAGACTCAATGCTCAACTCTACAATAAGGTAGATTGCTATTCAAAACCAGAACAACACATGATCACTAACAACAAGTGTACATTAGTAGTCATTTTTAAAGCCTTTTATCTGATTCCACAAAGTCAGAAAGTTATGGATACCATTTTTAACTTTGGCTGTAAGGATCTTAACAACAGTAGTGAGTGATTCAACTATACTGAAAGAATCAACCATATTTATCATTTGTAATGAATTCATTAATTTTCAATCAACCTCATTGATTGAATCCTCTGTGTTGCAGAGAGTCACCAACCGAATCCTGGGCAGACGAACAGCGTGGCATTAAAGATGACATCTAGCAAGCTTTTTACTCTTTATTTATTGAATATCTGGTTGCAGTGAATAAGTGATTTTAGTATAAAAAAACTGTTTTCTGGTTTCCATCCAAATTAAATTGATTACACTATTTACATTTAAATTAAATTCTCATCTAGAACAAGCCTTACATTTTAACAGATTACAACATGAAAATAATGTTTTAAAACCAAATGTGTGTCTTTGTCTTAGGTATTGAATGATTTCTTGTAATACTTTTGATAATGGTTTTTAAATAAATAAACAAACAAGCTGTAACTGGAGAGGTGTCGTCTCTGTGGCGATGATGGATCATTTTATTTATTAAAAATAGCTATTCATAGTTGACCTTGGTTATGCATGAATAGGAACTCATTGCTGATTAAATAATTGTGCAAAGAAGTTTTGTGCACTTTCACATTTAAGGAACTATTTTCTATCAGCCTTGAGAAATGTTAGAATTTAGTTTGGCATGATTTACTCAGCTTAGTTTTGTTTTTAAGTAGAGTTGTTTACTCGTTCACATAAATGTGCTTGAGAAATGACTGCTGTGCATAAAATTTGTGAGTAATTTCTGTATTGCATAAAAATTAACACTCCTGTACTCATTAGGTTAAAGTATTTTAGCAATCGAGAATAATGTACATGCCAGTCAAATGAAAAGTTGTTGTTGACTGTCATAAATTGGTGAAAACATACAAAAAAGATAAAACACTTTGGTTTATTAACTACAACTATTTAGTAAGTTAAAAACTACAATTATAAACAAAAGAAATTATTTACAAAAAAATCTGAAACATTACTGAAATTATGTCCTCAATATAAGTATTTTCTCCTAATTTAGGTTAACTACTTTGCTCAGGGAAATGTTTAACATGGCTGCCTCTGAGATCATTTTGCACACTCCTGTTAGTTGCTTGTGCGAATGTTAAAGTACACTGTTGCAGTACGAATAATTGGGTAAGAACATCACTAATCATTCCTGGGTTACTGGGGTTTTGCTTGGTTATTGGGGTTTATGTGTTAGCATAAGAACTCATCTGACTAGTTTGGACACTTGTTAAAGACTGATTGTGGACTTCCTTTCATTCACACCATCAGCAGCCTAAGCACCTGGACCGAGACCTGAAGAACCAGACCGGAAGAACCTGTCTGTTTACTGGTCCCTCATAGGACATTTCTATTAAACATTTCAACAATCAATATTTCTATTCAACATGTTAGAGACATGATATTACAAAGAAGTGTTATATTTGCACTTCTGGTTAGACGTCAACTGCTTTTTGTTGTACTGTATTTGTACTTGTTCAGTGACAACGTTGAATCTAATCTAAAACGATTTAACAAGTTCAGATGGAAATATCCTTTAGAATGTCCCTCCTCCAGTTGGAGGAGCGCTGTCAAGTTGATTATCACCCTGATACTGGAAATGAAACCTATAAACTAGAACAACCAATGAATTAAATAAATGTCACAGTATAACAACCCATTTATGAGATGAGTAACAAACATGCAGTATCAAAACCAATGAATTAAATAGTGTAGTTCAATAAATAAAGGAGGTCAGTTTATTAGCTGAAGTAATAGAGAATTGACCTATTGTGTTAAAGGCAATAGGGAATCATTATAATTAATCACCAATGGAAGGGGAGACCCTCCCCTTCACCCCGACCTGGACCCGCCCCTCGAGAGCTTGACAGTTGAGTTGAGGCACTCATCTCAAAGCTCAGTCTTAAAGAGGTTGGAGAAGAGCAGACCTAAGGGAGCCAATACAAAGGCTGATGGAGGTTCAGAAAATGAGAGAGGACATCAGATCAATCTGGGGTAATTTTTGTTCTATTTGAAGTCTGTTGTGATTGAAAGAGACATTTATTGACCTTAACACACTCTTCGTCTGTCTGTCATAGGTGGTGCTCTCCACCTATCAGGGTTGAGGATTGTGCTGCTGGGGGCCAGGTGGTCTGGGAAGAGTTCAGCAGGAAACACCGTCCTGGGCAGAGAAGAGTTTGACCTGAGGAGAACTGGGCAGTGTGTGAAGGGACATGGTGACGTAGCAGGACGGCAGGTCACCGTGGTCGACACTCCAGGATGGCGGAGAGATATCCCTTCAGAGTGGTATGCTGAGCCGGCAAAACAGGAGCTGAAGCTCAGTGTGTCCCTCTGTCCTCCGGGACCGAACACTATCCTCCTGGTCATTGATGTGGATTTTGAATTCATTGAGGAAAACAGAAGAGCTGTGGAGGTACAACTGGAGCTTCTCAACGAGACTGTCTGGAGTCACACTATGGTGCTGTTCACTCATGGGGATTATCTGGGCGACACAACCATTGAGCAGCACATTGAGAGTGAAGGGAAGGCCCTCCAGTGGCTTGTGGAGAAATGTGGAAACCGGTATCATGTCTTCGACAATAAGAACAGGGGTGATGGAACTCAGGTCACAGAGCTGCTGGAGAAGATAGAGGACATGGTGTCAAGAAACAGAGGATGCCATTATAAGGCCATTCCCACAACCTGCTTCACAGCTGCACTGTGTCAACAACCTGCCACACAGAAGCTCCAGTCAGAAGCACTCCAAGAGGAAGACGAGCTCACCGAGGTAGAAACGTCTAACACGCAAATTTAAATAACCTGGAACCTGAGCCGAAGAACCTGTTTGCCCCGTCCCCTGTGGCATCCCTGGGGCTGTTAGGTCCACTAATTACCTCTTCAAAAAGACAGGAGGGGTGGAGGCCCAAGGAGGAGCTCTGTAGACTTGACACATCACCCCCCCACTCCTGGGCGTGAACCTCTCTCCCCAGCCCTATCTCTCAATGGCCCTCCTTCCACATACAGCCATTAACCCCAGACATTTTTTATTCTAACTTTCTAAATTCAATGGCTGTCAAAGCACTAAACTAAATATGTATCTGCAAAGTTCCTCACTCCCCTGACCATTTCTCACATTCTACTGAATTGCAAACGGTTAACCGAAATTTCATTCTCTTTTATTTTATGTTTTTTACATTGAAACTCAAATGAAACTGTAAGGTCTCACAGGAACTGAAACCTTTTACTGTGGTGTGCCCCTATTAACACTACATAATTCTTTACAGACAAGCAGACACCGACAGACTGACATATTCCTTTGCATACAGCCTCTTTATTGTTTAGAAACGTTACAGTGCAGTAACAGTGCTTAAAGCAGTAGTAGTAGTAGCAGTAGTAGTAACATTACTGTGGTAACAACACTATTATCTTGGTAATACCTTGAACCCTAAATGTCAGTAACAGGAGCTGTAACATGATTGGGAGAGGGAGATTACTTTAGGTTACTTTAGAATCAGATAAACTGGACTGGATGGGACTAATGTAACTCAGTGTAACACAAACACACCAAAAAGATTCTAAAAGCAGGTACTGTAGAATATATGAAATATTACTACCTGGTACACTTGATTGGGTGTTGTTACAAGCTTTGAATAATGTACACTTGAAAATGACCTTGAAAAAGAAACCATTGTCAGGCTTTATTTTATTATATTTATCTCATCTGATTTATTAATGTCATACCAAAACATTACAGGTTACAGATTTAGACCAGACTTGCCAGGAGCCCATAAATCACCGTGCCGGCATAACCCTGGCCCCTTGATCTAAGGAACCAAGGGCAGTGACCTACAGAATTCCCCAGAATGCCATTCAGTGTCAAGATTCTTCAATCATAATATCCAAATAGACACATACAAGATGTACAAATCACTACAATATTCCAGACATTACAGTACCATGTTAATAAATATATCTTTCTCCAATGATAATGTAAAAACTATAACAGTTACATAAAAATAATTCCAACATAACTTGAGGTTATTACAATTATAAAGCCTTAATGAACCAGTATAACATTTCATAAAGCCTTTCTGAACCAACCGGCGTGTCATGTCACAAAGGTATAAACCCCAAAATATGTTAATTCAGAAAATCGTTATGAACCAACCAGTACGTTCATGAAGCATTTATGATCTGGTATGACACTTCCTAAACCCTTTATGATCCAGTATGACACTTCAAAGCAGAGTTGACGAGGGGTGAAACAAAGAATCTTTGGCAAAAAGAATTCGCAGAAGTAGTTTGGTGTGTGAATTAGAAGGATAAGGTATGTGATCAGTTAACGGTTTTATTAAGGCTGGTGACCTGGTTCATTACACAGCAATATGAATCTAACCCTACTTCATCTGATACATGTTGATTAATAGCTCTTGATTCTGAATGACCAAATGATCACAGACATGGGACTTAAACAGATACCATGTAACCAAGACAATAAACATGGCTGCACATTATAAGGGCAGTGTTTCAATAAATACTCGATAAATTTAGCCATTCTACCATGCCATGTCAGTGACCTAACTGGAAGTAAACATTATATTGATAATATTGTATGTTGACATTTTACTGACCATTAAATCCCTTCAAAGTAATATTTTATTAGTATCCACCAACAAGTTGTGCTGCAGTAGACTAATTCTCAACTGGTGAATGATTAACAAATACACAGCAACCTGACCACTAAAACAGTTTCTCTCCATAAGTAGTGAAAAGTTACAACAATGTCCATGAAGACAGTCAATACAGCCAAAGAGACCTAAATTGTGTGGCTAATTCAAGGAATCTGTGCTAAATTTGCATTCTTCATAATTCAGCATTCATCTTGTTGCTAGCCATCCAAATGAATTGTTTTACTCTTAATAATGCTGCTAACTCTGGATAAATTAATCTAAACAAAACCTGCAGCTAAAAGTAATTTTGTTAACTATATTAACTAAATATTTTAGCCATCCTCAGCAAATGACTATTGATGTTGAAACTGACATTGTTGGTCTACAAGATGCATTCCAGTAAATTTGCAGATAACGAACTATTGTTTGAGACCTCCCATTTTAGGCAGGATTTGTAATGTTTTTTTATACGGAGCTTTGTAAAATCACTATCATACCTCAGTTAGCTATAAAAGTTTGAAAGTGAGCGGTTTTGATGACATGGGGAACATGTCAGCATACACACGACATTCCACAATTTTGGGGCACATTTTTGGTTCAACATTGCCACTTGTACAACAAGTGGTCAATAATCCCGGAATGTATCTTTAAATAAACGCAATCACTGTTTGAAAACCAGAAGATCAGAGCAACGACGTATGGTGGTGTGAGTGTATGTAATATTTCCAATAATGCACGACGCTTAGCATATTTGTTTCCCAAGCGACTTACCGCCATGCATTTCCCAAGCGACTTACCGCCGTTTTATGTAAGGTTTTCTGTGGTAACAGACTGCCATGCTCTACCAACTGAGCAATACGTACAACTGTACTATATGTATGAACAGCTGCAGGAGCTACTTTTTATATTCAAGTGCCTGAATAGAGCAATAGGAATAGGAAGTTCAGAACTAGCAATATAGAAATGAAGGCGCAGGCGGAATTCTGATGTTTGACTCCTGCCTCAGGTCAAGCAGTGCATACGAACACAGCCATGGTTTTGCCATAATATCCTGCTTGTTGCCCTAAAAGCCCTGCACACAGACAGGGAGGAGCAAAAGGGAGGGACCTAGGTAAGCAGGCTGGGTGGTTGGTGGGGCCTAGGTAAGCAGGAGGCGGTGCACTCTGTGGAGCTGAGGCTGTGATAGGACAAGGCGGTGGACCTGCTCCTGACCACGAGAACATGGCATCATCACCTTTCCCACCAGCACTGTGTCTCCTCTCTTCTCCTCCTTGGCCTGGAAATATGAACACAGTGAAAAACAGACACAAAATTGAAAACAAATGTTTAAAAACCTACACAGAGGTAAAAATAGGGACACCGAAAGAAAACAGAGACAGACAAACAGAGTTAAAAACAGACAGGAGTTAAGACAGAGGCACAGAAGCTTCACTGCTCTGATTTCAAGCGGCATACATCTTGACATTTTCTAAACACATTGTGTACCACTACAATGCCATGAGGAAATCTAAATGAGTAAACTACATTATAAGGGACCATGTTAAGCTTTCAGCATTTATGTGAAAATTCTCTAAACTGACAACATACTGACATTGAGGTCAATAATTACAAAACCAAAAATGTTCCTGAAAACGATTTTCATCACTCTTTTAGTAGACTAGGTGTCTACTAGGCATCTACTAAAGATACAACTGCCACTCTTGCTGTGGAAGGAGGAGCAGGGGAACGTAATACATTGCTTCCATGTATGTGTGTATGTGTGTGCGTGCGTGCGTATGTGCGTGCGTGTGTTGTATTACCTTGACAAAAGAGGTACAGGGGAACGTAGCAAAGTCAGATGAGGCTCTAGCGCCTGGTCTCTGTGTCACCACATGTTCCGACACCTCATCCTGGCACAAGGAAGAGGAAAAAGATCAGGAACAGAGAAGTTGTATTGCATGCACTGCAATCCTAACAATTACTTTTTGAAATTCACTTTATAATGAATAAAACCTTTACAGGGAAATTCCACCGCTGCTCAATTTGCCTGTAGATGTCTGTTAATATGATATTAACACATGTGTGCCCTCAAAATTAAGAATTTTCTACCACACTCAAAATATATGGACTTCTGCATTTCATGGGATGAAATGGTTCAGATACATTTCCTGGTTGAAAGTGAACCACAACATTCAGAATAGTGATTCATAGATACAGTACATATATAGAATGGGGGTGTGTGCAGATAGTAGGGACCTGAAGCATCAGGTGGAATTCTGTCCCACAGTTCAATTGTCAACGTTGCTGTTCACCTTTAGTCTCTCCAGAGTGTCGCTAAGAGACTGGAGTCTGGCTGTCTGCTCTAACAGCTGGGCACTAGGAGTCACTGTTAACACACACATACAAACCCAGAAACATTGATATACAAAACACCAACGCGCACTCACAGAAAACAACACTTTAACTAGTTGGAGTACAAACTTTTTGTTTTTTTCATTTGATCAATTTGGTGTTTTTAAATGCTTTAGCTGCAAGTACAGTGAGAGAACAGGAAGACTGATATACGGACTGTGTGTGTTTCCATCCATCCCTGCCGCCGGACGTCGTACCTGGGGACTTGCCAGTGATGTCCACCACTTTGACGTTGGCACTCATCTGCAGCAGTGTGCCCAGCAGCTGGTCGGTCTTCCGGTAGAGGGCGCTAGAGAGCACCTCCGGCTGAGAGCCATCTCTGGTGGGGAGTTTAGGGACTTGGAGGGGTGGCAGAGAGGCTAACTGGGCACGCATCTTCTCAGCCTGGTGGGAGACCAAGGTGGACAGGAGGACGAGGGAAAGAATTCATAAGATATGTGTGACCAAGGAGTTAGCAAAGCAAGAGTGGTGTTGTTGATTCCAATTATTGCTCCTAACGAGGACACAGACTGTGTGTGTGTGTGTATGAATATGTGTGTCCTACCTTCAGTCTGTTGTTTTCATTTTTCAGGTGTTTGATGCTAAGTCTCTGGGCTTCAATCTGTTGCTTCAACAGAGGAGAATCGATGACCTGGACCCCTGACCCTGAACCAAGGCTGCTTATGGTGGCTGTGGAGACAATATGCACGCACACGCACACGCACGCACGCACACACCGATAACCATGGGGGTTGTGGCAATAATATAAATAATATAACAGTGCAGACCAATTCCTCCCGATTCAGCACATCAATCAATTCAATATTTATTATAAAATCTGTTTAATGTCAACACTTGTCATAAAGTTCTTATACAGATATCCAGCATAAGACCCAAAAGAACAGGCAGTCAGATGTTGAAGGACAGTTGCTAGGAAATACTCCCTAATTGGGTCGGAATCTAGGAAGAAACCTAGACAGGAGTCGGGCTCCGGGGGTTGGCCCGTCCTCTTCTGGCTGGTTTGAACTCAGGACCTCTGCTTCATAAATAGCTGACAGACCCCTGTCATGCTCCTCCATCGCCCCTTTGGCTAATGGGATCAAATCTATATGTGTTCATGTGCAGGTTGGCACAAAGGTGCCAATACACACCTTTCTGCTCGTCTGGACATTTAGAAAGACCGAGGAAGATAGAGAGGAGGGGGTCGAGGGCAAGAGAGAAGAGGAGAGGGGGAGTAGAGAGAGGGAGAAGAGAGATAGAATGAGTGAGTGTTAAGGACCGAAGGATATCCCTTTACTTCCTCACCAGTCGTCTGTATAACAGATCTGAATAACTAACACGTTTAGTGGCTATGCCGTGAAGACGGATTCAGTTTAGGTTTATTAAGAACATGCAAATAAATATCGGTGTTTGTCCAGTTTTACTCAAGAATACATTTATCAGAAGCTCTCCTCAAACCGATTGGTTGCCTCAAATGTGAACGGCTTGGAAGATCTTGCCCTTGTCATCCAAAGTAATTGTAATACAAATAGCAGACAATATTTGGATAACATTTCGTATTGATGAACCCAGGAGTCTATCCCACAACCCGGCAGCTGCAAACACCACAATATGTACTGAGAAACGGTGTTTTCCCAACCTCCTGTCATCCCAGTGACGATGGACGCGATGCCGGATGCTGGCGCCCCTCGTAGTCCGTCGATAGTCATCTTTGATTGGCTGTTCAGACGCTGCTTCAGCTCCGCTTTCTCTGACTCCAATTGGTCAATATCGGCCTGCAGTGCATCCATGGTTTCCTCAAACTCCCTACAGAGGAAATGAGCATCTGTTAAAAACGAATTCTCAAGTAACTACAAATTAACTCTAGAGATTAATTTAGGCCTATAAGAGTACCCCATGTATCAAATCAGTGGAGCAAATCCTATAGCATTTTCATATAAAAATTCTGTAGCTTTTTATCAAAATTGTGTTGCATACTGTAGCCTTTGTTTGATGTTCATTTACATGATTTTATATTAAAGACAGAAATTCATGATTTGTGCCTGGTCTCTATCACAGCGGCTCACCACTTTAAAACCACAAAAATAGTTTGGAATTATCATACAGAGAAACTATGTAGGCTGAGAACTGCATAGCATTTCTGCTTCTGCTGATTTTGCCTCTAATTATGCTCGAATAGCTCTCAAACTGGAACTTAAAGTGGGTTCAGCTTTAGTGTTCACATATCAAACAGGAGTCGTTTACTCCTCCAAAGACAAATACTGTACCTCAACGTCAACTGTCCCAACTAGTTTATAACTGATCTTTCAGCTTGAGGGACAGCTGGTCCCTTCACCCCTTTTAGCTGACCACCCAGCCCATTACGTGAGACTTTAGCCAGAAAAGTGTTGTGTTGATGTTCTCACTTCTCTTTCTTCTTGAGCAGAGTTTGTGTCTCGTCCAGTCTGGTCTGGATCTTCTCCACACGTTCATCCGCATCTTTTGACGAACTGTCCAGCTTCTTCTCCAGAAGACTGAGACGTACGCTAGCCTCACTCAGCTCCTCGCCCTGAGGACAAAATCACACAGTTACTCTACCTAAGTCATGATCCTTGACAATGCATGCTTATAGTGGACTAAATCCACTCCCAAAAAGAAAAGATTACTGGGGGATCCTAAAAGTTCTGCAACAAAATGTTTACTTATTTATCAAAAAATATACTTCTTCCAAATCAACCCCCTAAAATGTATTTTAAATGGTTCTTTGAGGTAGCATTGACAAATGGTTCTTTAAAAATCACAGAAAAAGTTTTTAAAAGTTATTTAAATAACTTACAGGGTTTTGCCCAGTTTCAATGTGAAAAACCCTGATATGATCCTCCAATAACCGTTTCTCTCTTTGAGTGCATCCTGGATTAATTCATTTACAGACAGTGTGGATTCTGTGTTGAGGCTTACCAAAGATGTTGTTTTGAAGTAGTATTGTGAGATAGTATATGTTGTTAGCGTCATTTGTTTTTCAGAAAGGTCATATATAATTAGTGTAACTTGATCTAGTGTTCTGAAAAGCCAGTGTCTGTAGAATACCTTAATCTTGAGAGATTTCTTCAGCTCCTTAATAACTGTCTCTCTGTCCTCTATCTTCATACCCAGGCCCTCTGCGTCGCTAATCTCCGCCCTGAGGGAAGCTGCACGGAGCTCCACTGGAGGGGGGGTCTGTATGTAGGCAGACAAATACAACATGATACACACGGGTGACAAAGGGAAAACCGGAACAAACGCAGAGCACGGACCCTTCATTACAAAGACTAATGCGTTTCATTGAGTTTGAGTTCAGTGGTTTAAAAATCATAGGCATCGGTCTACAGAGATGTGGTACGGTCAGATGAGTCATCTTTCACGTTTAATGAATATTAAAATGATGTGATTCATACGCTACGCCTTCGCAGTCACCGCATCTCAACCGAATTGAACACCTATGGGAGGTTTTGGACCAGCATGTTGAACAACGCTCTCCACCACCATCATCAACACACCAAATGAAGGAATATCTTTCAGAAGAGCGGTGTTCAATCCCTCCAGCAGACGCTCGTAGACTCATAGAAATTACGCCAAGGCACACTGACACTATTCTGGGTTCTTGTGGTGGTCCAACACCCTACTACGTCTCTTTATGTGGGTTTTTCCTTTGATTTGTCAATCGTCTCTGTGTTCTAATGGGAATCTATGGGTCCCACTTAACAGGGTTACGCGCCCACGCTTCCCGGAAAGGAAGAAACAAACCACGTCAACATCAAGAACACAGGCAGAAATGGTCATTAGGTTTGACAACAGTCTACCACGTGGAAACCGGGGTTACAGTGTTGGTCGTGTTGAAAGCGGTCACTCGTTGTCATGGTTACCGTTATCTGGGGTCTCTCTGCGTCGTACTCTCCCTCCTGCATGGCGGTGGCCATCTTGTTCATGGTTGCAATGACGATGCAGCAGGACTGGCGTAGACACTCGTACGGGTTAGAGCCCGGGTTTCCGTAGATCTGGAGTCAGATGGAGAGTCTAACCAGTGAGTATGTGTGTGTGTGTGTGTTTGTGTGTGTGTGACTCTGGGTGTGGGGGTGTGTGTGTGTGTGTTTGTGTAGTTGTGTCCTATGTAGCACTGTTGGTAGAGCGTGTTCAGTGTTGCCTTAGCAATTCCCATGAGGGAGCCAGTACGGAAAGGTGGAGATGTATAAACTCACTACGGTCTGTGAACAGCAGCATCTGCTAAATGTCCTAAATGTGTGTGTGTATTCTGTACCTGTTCCCCGGCCTTGAAAGCCACATCCTCCAGTTTGAGGGCACTGAGACCCTCTTGTTCCCCTAGAGGGGCGACCATCTGGGCCCCTGCTGCCGCCACCTCCTGCAGTACTGCCACCAGCCAGGTTAGGTGCTTCCTGCAGTCCAGCAGAGTGTCTGACACCTGGGGACCACACAGACACACACAGACATACAGACACACAAAGATCAGAAATCATCATACATAATCAGACCATATTAGACAACATCAGAACACATTATGTCTGACACCTGGGGGACCAAACCCAGGTTGTCACTTCTGCTCATACCAAGTCATGACATCTTCGGCTTGGCCATTAAAAAGTTAACATTCTTACAAGTCCTGATTACTTTCAGAGATTCCATAGACTACAGTTAGCTGCAATTTGTACAGTGTGTTCTCCTCGTAAGAATAACTGGTGACGTATCTCCTGATTGGCATTGCTGTGGTGGAGTCACCTGCAGTGGGAAGGTGAGGGCTGCAGGTATCCCCGGTACGTCCGTGCCTGGCATTCGACGGCGGATCTTCTTGCAGAACTGTCGGATGTCAGAACACGAAGTCTCTAGGTCCTTCAGCAGCACGGCCAAGTCAGCTTTCTCCTGACCCGTGTGGAGGAAAGCACGAAGACGACCCACTTCTACCGACATACAGTCCAGTGCACTCTGGGTAAACTACAGGCAGGTAGAGAGAATGTAGAGGGGAAGGCCGAGAGAACAAGTATAGAGAGGAAAAAGGGAGGAAAATACATAGTCATGACAATAGCCTAAAACAGTCAATTTCCTGTAGTTTAAAACCCTGGATAGTACTAATAGACCATCTACTATAGTTTAAAACCCTGGATAGTACTAATAGACCATCTACTATAGTTTAAAACCCTGGATAGTACTAATAGACCATCTACTGTAGTTTAAAACCCTGGATAGTACTAATAGACCATCTCCCATTAGTTTAAAACCCTGGATAGTACTAATAGACCATCTACTATAGTTTAAAACCCTGGATAGTACTAATAGACCATCTAC
>JACXGJ010010845.1:0-21036 GCA_016801105.1 Esox niger
TCTGACCCCACACCGTCTAAACCCACCATCTAAATCCACACAGTCTAACCCCTTTGTCAATCCCACATTTAAACCCTTAAAGCACTAACATGGGTCAATTTAGACATAAGGGATAAAAACCAAAACATATATTACTTTTGAGAGAAAAAATTTATCCTTTCAAAATGTAAGGTCAAGCAACTAGTTACAGGCATTAAAACAAAAGGGGAACCAGAAGAACACAAATATAATTACAAAAGCAATATGTCAGTAGACGTAATAGTGGGACAGCAATTAGCATCCAACAATTAGAAGAAATAACAAATATATATTTACATATACAATCAAAGTATTTGCATGAAGTGAGAGTGGCAGTTGGAATTGAGTTAATAGCCCATCATGTTCCCAAGTTAGAGCAAAACATTTTTGGGGGTAAAAAGTTACCCTTGTTGAGACTTTTAATTCAAACCAATCTTTCCATTTGACATTTACATAGTTTTCCAGATGCTATTATCCAGAGTTACTTAAATAGCAATTGGGGTTAGGCTACTAAAGGGGCAAACAATAATGTATATCATTTTAACTTGTCAGCTCTGAAATTTAAAACAATTCCAGTTACAGGATCAGCTCTCTTGCCAACTTGGCTATCTGCTATTTTCCCCTGTACAAACTACAGACAGTGTACTGCAGTTGCACTGTTCATAAGAACCAATACATAGTGCATGTATGAATCCCACATCCCCTCCTCCCCAGACCCTCCCATTCCACATGGGATGCCCTTGGATGTACACACCCCCAGGCCTAGGAAATCCTCCATTCGGCAGGCCACCATATCCACCTCCTGGGACACTCCCAGTCCCAGCCGCGACCCCCTGACCTGTAACATGGGAGAGGGCCATTCATCAGATGACACACAGTATTTGAAAACACACAGACATTCTTGCCCTGCAATGGACAAATAAAAATAGCTCTTACCATATTTAGCAGCTTTGGCGGCAGAGGGATTGTATCCTCCAGCCCCAGGTACCACCCCTGCTCCGGGAACTCCTCCATATCCGGTACCAAGTCCGCCAGCTCCTAGGCTTGCCCCTGCACCTCCTGGGACGCCTACAGTGAGTGTAAAGGGAAACCTTGTGATTGTTTATTCATCCGCTGAATCGCTGAATGAGACTGACCTAAAATGAAAGGATTTTTCGTACCGTATTTAGCGGCTTTGGCAGCAGCTGCAGGATTGTATCCTACTGTGTAATACAGAATAATGATACCGATTCAAAACATAACACCTAACGTTCATGAAACAACAACACTGCATTTCCAGCTCAGTATCCCTGGACATGAGTTCACAAGACAAAAATATCACGAGGACTGGTTTATGCTAAACATTAGTTCATGCTTTTAATTCATGAAGTTGTTACAAGCCTTAGACTATGATGAGATACCTCCAGCCACTGCTCCTGGGCCTCCTCCGACTCCCCCAAGTCCTCCGGCTCCAAGTCCTGCTCCTGCAGCTCCAGGGACTCCTGTCACAATTAGACAATGTATTTATTTAATTTAACCTTTATTAAACCAAGTATGTTAAGATTAACAGTTGAGATTAACAGTCTCTTTTACAAGAGGGACCTGGCCAAGAATAGCAGCACACAGAAGTTACAGTACGTAAAATCACGACATAAACATAAATTACCACCGTCATTTCGTATCGTAATGAATGAATGAAACACTGTACCAACACTGAACAAGACGGTTAAGTGTGAATTATTCTTCTCACCATATTTCGCAGCTTTAGCAGCGGCAGCAGGATTGTACCCTAAAATACAAATATATATCAAAAATATATTTCCAGGTTCACTCCTGACATTTACAGCATAACAAAAATACATTTTCAGCCTCATGGACTAGCAACACTATGTAGTATGATTTCTTTATAACATTTGGGAGAACAAGACAAGTGTAGTAATGGAATACTGTACCACCAGCCAAAGGGACAGCTCCTGCTCCCCCAAATCCAGTGGCCCCTGGAACACCTATAAGCAGACAACAATCCAGTGTGTTATGTGATAGTTGTTCAGATGAAAAATCTGACAGGTGTGAGTTGAAGCCGGCTAGGCCATGGAATACAGCCTTTCAGCGGGTCTTTCAGTTCATGGTATCAGCATTAGAAATGCAGTGGTCCTGGCTATGTTGGGTTGTTTTGGTTAGTTATCCTCACCGTAATAGGGAGGCCTGGCTCCCGTTCCATAGCCTGTTCAGAGATGGTGAAAGTGGTGAGGGTGTTAAAAATATCTGCAACATTCAGTTTAAACTTGCAGTACTAAGGGAAAAAAATCATTGCCCAAATAAACTATTTCCCTGGTGTACAGAAAAGAACGGAAGAAAACATCCAGAAATGACACTTCACCAAAACTGGAAGTGTTTTGACTACCCCGAAAATACTGAGGGATAAGTAGACTCACTAAGTTTGAATGTGCCCAAAAACAGGAAAACATACATGTTCTTATCCAGAGCGACGTAAGTCAGTTCATACATTTTATAAGAACTGGGTAAAAAAAACACACAGTTTAGTAGTAAGTGCATTCGACTCCATGAATTAGTTACCGGCAAAGGTCAGTGCTGGAGAGAAGACCATACAAGTCACCATAAAACATTTGTAAAAAGAAAAACAATCTGACAGAGATGGTAGCAGTGGTGCTATTTAATGAACAGGTGAGTTTTCAGGCATTTTTTGATGTTAGGTGGAGACTGATATCCTAGCCACCAAGGGAAGCTTGGTCCACCACTGACATCCCAGAACAGAGAAGAGTTCTTACTGCGTGGATCTGGAACCGCCCCAAAGGGGTTCGGGCAATTGCTGCTGATTTGACAGTTCTATCCCACCCCAAATATGCTCTATTGGGTTGAGGTCTGGGGACTGTGAAGGCCACTCAGGTTAAGTGAACTGGGATTTGTGGGACCCAACAATGTTGTTCCACTAATCTGAGTCAAGTCTGGCCCACCCTGGTGGTGAAGGTGAGGAACTGGATTGTTTTGCACCCAGGACTGTCAGCAAGAATCCTGGATCCCCCAAAAAGATGCCTGACATACAGTACATCATACCCAGCTATCCCAGCGGTAGCTACGGCCTTGTTCGCACTCCTGCCTTGTGCAGCGGGAGAGAACATCCAGGTCTCAGTCCCCAGTATGTGCTATGGTCTTGTCTATCTGATAAGGGCAGTCAGTCCTGTCAAGTGTCATTTCTCCTGTGTGATTTGTTGGATCTGAAGTATGCTCCCTGTTAACATTCCTGGGTCATTCTCTCTCTATCTGTCACTGACTTTCCCAAGCACTCTGTCAAGTTGCACCTGGTTGATGACTCTTGACAGTCCTTGTCAAGGGGCCAGCTGATCAAATTGCTATTTCTGTCTTAACTTCTGAAGACTTGGCGTTAAACGGCCAACTGACATCAACATTTGACTATCGCTCCATAGCCTGTTCAGAGATGGAAATGGGGAAGATATTTAAAATATCTGTCCAACATTTTGTTCAAACGGGCTGTACTAATAAAAAAGAATTGCCACAGGAAATAAGCTGCCTGGTATACAGAAAGGAACTGAGGAAAACGTTCCCTTTCTCTCCCAAGCACTCCCACAAAATGGACCTGGTTTCTGCTTGATGAATCTTGACAGTCCTTGTCTAGAGTCCACCGGATCACATTGCACATTCCAACTGGCATTAAGAATATCTTTTGAGGAGTAATTATTTATTTTGCTTGTTTATCATAAATGTTCAGTGTTTGTCTTATCATGTGTATTGCGTGCAGGCCGTTATCGTAACACATATCTTGTTTCTCTAAACGTGCCCTTTTAAATGTGATTGTTTTGTGATTATTCTCACCATACATTGTTTGCCTGCCTTGGCTGCTGCAGAATTATATCCAGAAATGCCAAAAGTTACAAAATGAAGATTAATTCCACTTGTTCAGTGCCATTAAAACCTCCTCTGTTTCGAACAACACATGGAAATCTTGTGTAGAACTGTAGCACGCTACCATTTCACCTTATCCCTATCCAACAGAGATCCCTACTTATACTGCATTAGCACGCTGGAGCCAAAACAAGAATTTACAATTCCAAAACTCTCCAACAAAACATTTCTTTCTATTGACTTTCTTTGGTCCTCCCAATCCCCATACATTACAGTCTGAGGGTCCAATCTAACTCACACCGTCATATTACGATGTTATAGCCAGTGCTGGATTTGAGAACCAATGGACAGTCCCAGAAGTAAAAAATCATGGATGGATGTGACATTTTTTTTCAGTTTAGAATTATTATTTTTCCAAACTCACTTAAATGTTATACAGCACATTTGTAGATTCCTTTTGGAAAAGTTACTGAGTAACTGCTTCTTCTGGTGTTATGGTGATGTTGTAAGGAGTTGATTATACTTTTGTACATCCAGTACGTCCTTTTCTATAAACACGTATTATTCCGTCTTTATTTACAAAGTCATGAACATGATGCCTTTCTGACATTGTTTCTTCAAAAGAATATCATCTAGTCTTTCTTTTATTATTACATTGAAATATTACCATATTACGTGTATATTGTTTTAGCCCCATCCGAAGAAACTGTAACCACCTCTGGAGGATACTTCAAAGAGAGGTCAGTTCTCTAGCAGCCAAAATACTTGGTTTGTGAATTAAACCAAAAGCCCTCCTTTAAACAACGGATGTGCCTCCCCTAGTTGTTGGCTAGAAAACTGGTTAGGATTAATTATTGCTGCATTTTTTTGTATGGATTCAAAATGGACATAAATATTAATATATTTAAATACTGTAGCTAGCAAAATTATCAAGGTTACTGTTAAGTATATGAACAAGGGTTTCCTCTATGGTTTCAGAATCGATTCCCTAATTTTGGACTTGAAACCAAGTCTAATTACTATTACTTACCATATTTAGCAGCTTTAGCTGCTGCAGGATTGTATCCTGAAAGTAAAAATGTTCACCATTAGGAAATTCCCTCTAGTCATTACAGTGCACAAACTGAAGAGAACAGTTTAGTTAGATTTAGGGTAGGGTTATGTTTTTCAGGTTATAGTTTGGGTTATGATAAACAAAATATTTTTTTATTAGCAGTCAACTTTTAGGCTCACCTCCAGCCCCAAGTACACCCCCTGCTCCTGGCACTCCTCCATATCCTCCTCCAAGTCCTCCAGGTCCTAGGCTTGCTCCTCCACCTCCGGGAACTGCTGTGTGAAAAGAATAGACAATAAAAGTTCATTAAGTGTCAAAAGAAATGTCTGCATATGACTTCAATTGGCCTGCACTACCTTTGATTTTAGAGACTTTTTGATTACTTCGCAAGCAAGTTTATTTATATAGCGCAATTCATATGTGCTTTACAGTGAAAATAAAAACACTAAATGCACTGGAATTAAAACACTTGATTTGAAGGCCGTTTCTTACCATATTTAGCAGCTTTTGCCGCAGCAGGGTTATATGCTGAAATGCAGAAGTTGGTACAGTTTAGTTAACTCTGGTAAATCTTTGAATGTTTGTACAAATGAGTGAAGAATTTTGGAGAGGCAGACACCCTTTCAAATCATGACACTGGAGGGAAATGGTAAATGTTAAAAGCTTAGCCGGATTTTGGTCAAAAGAATTTGAACTATCCTTTTTAGATTCTCCAAACTAAAAAACATTTTAATCACTTATTATTAAATTAATGATGTTCTTAAATAATTTGGTTGGCTGCACGCAGAATCCGCCCACGAGAGATTCTTAAAAAAATATACCCAGGCAAGTATTATCAGAATTGCCAGTGCAAAAGATAAAATGATCCCAGTTTGATATGCTCCTTGAATGTGTTCACTCTTTTCACCTGAAAACAGAACATAATGTTATGGTCAGGGAGACACATGCATGACTAGTCGTCAATAGGTTTTATCATTTTACAACAGTCTGGCATAGCATGTTATTGGGCCCACCGCTTTTGTGGATTCTAATAAAACCATAATGTTTTTTTTTACTGTTTTATTGTTTACAAGATTGCACCCGCGACTCCAAAAGGTCTTATTTGCTGCTCTCCGTTGCCTCACACATTTCCACGACACACACCCGGTGAGTTAAATAGAATAAGCCATGAAAAACTAACACCTGCACACCTGTACCGCACACACCTGTACACACTGCATTCACATGTACAAGTAGTTGCCATTTGCTGACGTGAGTCCACTCATAAAGTCCTGCTCAGCTTTGTTTGCGTTAACTTTGGAAACCTTTTTTTACAGTCTCGTGTGTCTGTATTTAGTTACTGTCAAATGTACCTCCAGATACTCCTCCAGGTACTCCTGCACCTCCTGTGACTGATCCAGCTCCTGGAATTCCCCCTGCACCTCCTCCTGGGAGTCCTAGGGTAAAAGGTCACAAGAAATGTATGGAGATTGAAAGTTTCATTATATACTTTACTATTGCTTATCTGTTTTGTTTTCAACCATATTTAACTTTACTATTGCTGTTCTATGCTATGTTTCTAACCATATTTAAATTTACTATTGCTGTTCTATGCTATGTTTCTAACCATATTTAACTTTACTATTGCTGTTCTATGCTACGTTTCTAACCATATTTAACTTTACTATTGCTGTTCTATGCTATGTTTCTAACCATATTTAACTTTACTATTGCTGTTCTTACCATATTTTGCGGCTTTGGCAGCAGCTGGATTATATCCTGAAATAAAATGTGAATTAAAAACAAATTACGCCTCGCAGTAATCAATAATAGAATATTGTTTTGATTTACATCCGTTTGCATTCCATCTACGGTGCCAGTATGGTAAATGTTCAGGCTAGGTGCTGTTGCATACTGATAGATATGGATGTAGGTCATAGATTTCTTTATCCCAAAGTACTTTTTATTCCTCACCTCCAGGGTAGGCTCCTCCTGCTCCAGGGTAGGCTCCTCCTGCTCCAGGGTAGACACCTCCTGCCCCGGGCACACCACCTGCACCTCCCAGTCCAGCACCTAGGCAGGGGGTACACCTCAAGAGTTAGTAGTCGAAGTACGGACTGGCTCAAAAAGCCCAGTGTCAGTAGCCCAGCCATAGTGATCATTACCATATTTAGCAGCTTTGGCCTGGGCCTGGGCCTGCGCCTGCGCCTGCGCCTGGGCCTGGACCTGGGCCTGGACCTGGGCCTGGTTAAGAGCTCCTGTCCCTACTCCTGCAGAGAGTGTAGGAACATCAGTAACAGGTCTCAATCTGAAATAATTTAACAGATTGCTTATAAAGTATATTTAAGTGTTCCTCAAACTCTACCAGTTCCAACGGGATATCCAGGCTTAGATCCAGGACCTCCTTTTCCCCCTGGAAGGCCTGCTCCACCTCCACCACCAAAGCCCCCATAGCCTGAAACAAGGAATGAACTATTCACTGTTGCGTCCTGCTGGTACTACCCACACCGAATATTATGTGCAGCGCACACTACTTAAAACATCCATATTCTGAAATGGTTTATGTACCAAATGGAACTTTTCCCCCAGCTCCTCCAGCTTTTGCTCCATAACTACCTGTGGAATCGGGGTGACAAATAAAGAGTGTCAGCCTTGTAGAAGTCAAAGGCTATGAACATACACTCCCAAAAACATCTATAAATATTTTATTGTTTTTGAACAGACCTTTAGTTTAAATGATTAATGTTGTACAGATGTATTACATTTCATGCCAGATCCATCCAACACATAAAACCACAAAATTAAACTATATATCCCATTCAGCAGAACATTTTAGTAGTTAAAGATTTTAAATCCCTCAAAATAAAAATAACAACAGAAATATTTCAAATTAGGTTTTGTTCAACTGAAACGACTTTCTTTATGACTTTTATATCCATTAAGCTTAGGTGTGCTAAATATGTTTTTACTTTATTAAGCAAGTTCTTTTGAGTCAAGAATTGAATAAGATATGGGCTTTGAATTGAATGTTACATGGCTTTTGTAAGATGGGTACTCTAACTACAAGATAAAAACATGTGCTGGATGACTCAAGTGTCAAATGTAAATACAATATAGATATTTTTAGGTGTTAAATATTGATGTCATAAATGAATACATTTACTGTGTTTTCTCTTCAGTTCTACAGCTTTTTCAATTCCTGAGCCCAATAGTTCCTACCTAGTGTAGCTTTGACTCAAAAAGTGTAAAACAAGTATAGATTTGACTCAACATTATGACCAAGCCAGGTAAAAATATCAAGGACCATTCACCTAACGAAACAACATCAAAGACAAGGAGGATTTGTCAGGCCGCTCAGATCTTGGTATCACTCTTGAGTGACCTATAAGAAAGCGAAGGCAACGAAGTCCAGGATCTACTGCACGTGTTTGGCAGCATGAAATGCTCTTCTGACAAAAGACCATGTACAGACCAGACAGAAAAATTTAAATTTAAATTGTGGTGCCTTATAGGAAATGGGGATGTCAAGCAACTACCGTAGCCCACATACATTGGTTAAGGTATGGAGCTACTGTTTTAACCTTTTCTGATCTGCCTAAAGTATGTTGGGAGAAAGGTGCTAGAAGGATCATTCTGATTTAAAGTCTTCTAATATTACGATGATGTGACTGCAACAACAGATGGTGAAGACTGCAACAACTCAGTTCTGAGAAGGAAAGAAAACACCCTTGAGAATAAGCCCGGACATGGCCTCCAAAACGGAACGATTCGATCTGAAGCAGCGGACAGTTCCAATGATATACCCACCAGACTTGTTAGCTTGGCTAAACAAACCAGCTCCCTAGTTCTATATTAAACCAGTCATGGTCTCCATTGCTACTTTCCCTTTTAAAATCATCTTGAACATGTATGAATAAACTTAAAACCACTTTACCTTGCTAGTATACTGTACTTTGTCATGATATGATGCATCCTGTAGAATGTACTCAAAGGCTACTACAAATGAATATACTGATATGTATTACTACTGAAGACTAGAAAGAACTATGTTTAAGGCTAATGAGGTAATGAAACCTTACTGTAGTTGTTATAAACTGCACAACCCAAAGATCTTGTTTAAACGCAAAGTTATAACCAGTCCTTCCTGCTTCTCTAGGTACAAAAAACTGGAAGTGCCAAACTTTGTCATCTCAGGAAAAACTTTCCTGGAAGTGTATCTTATTTTCTTGCACAGTAAGGAAGTCATATTGGGATTAGGGGTGTCGCGACATATTGACGATAAAAAATTAAATATTGATATCTTGTTAATAATAAACGTATGATAAAATCGTATTTACTGGGAACATATGATGTGTAAACTATTTTTTTTAAACTCCTCTTGGTGTTAGGCCTTATGGATCTTTTGTTCATCAGTTCATCTGTTTGCCTTTTCACTATGCATTGTGTAATTGCTCTTTTTGTATGCTTTTATTTTTTATTATTACAGTTATGATTACAGACTCACCACCTGCCTAAATTTGATTTTGAGTGTAATTCATTTGCCAAAAAAGAGACAATACACACAATATACAAAGCTGAAGATGAATTTGACTGATATAATTTTTTTCCTTCAAATCTTATAAAGATATCGTGATAATATCAGTTTCGAAAATATCATATTGTGACAGCCCTAATTGGGATGCAAAATAATATCTAAACCTGAGTTGGAGTTACAGAAGTTGTCTTTAGATCATCCTACTACTTCATGCCTGTACCATTTTTTTATTCCTTATTTGATCTTTTTCTCTAAACAATTGGTTCAGCATAAAATATACTTGGGCTCACAATTTTGTTATCATTTATTTCATACCTTATTTTTTGATCATATTCATCAAGGGTGCTAAAATGATTGGTGCTGATTGGCCCATAAGTGAATGCAAAGTCTCAGAAATGTACTGCAGATTCATGATCACAATTTGACATGTTAACTGATAATAGGCAATAAATCCTAAGCAGCACTCGAATGACCTACCTTGTGTTTTGGGGGTTTTCAGTGGGTATCCATGAAACACTCCTGGCTGCATTGATCCCCCATAACCACCCCGAACTGCCCCTCCTGGACCCTGCTGACCTACACCTGGCACTATAGAAGATGCATCTTTTCAGACTGGCAGACAGGTGAAAGGTAAATAAAATCAATGCGATATATAGCTATATACTGTACTACTACAGGCCTTGGAATTATGTATCGTTTGCTATGGACTTACATGATTTGGGATAAAGTCCGCTTCCAGTAGCCACCCCGGGCAACACTCCACGGCCACCAAACCCTGCAGACATGGCCGGGATTACAAATGAGCCAGAGAACACCTCCAGTCACAGGTAGATCAATGTTATGCTGCTCATAATGTGGTTTGTGTGTACTCTCAGTGGACGAGCAGAGACACACCTTGTCCTGGAACCTGGCCACCTTGGTAAAGTCCAGGAACACCCACTCCTGGAAACAACCAAATTCAAATAAACCAAATGCCCCACCAAGGCATTTGCTGTATCTGACCTGCTATGTGTGTTGTCACTAACACACGCTCACCTGGGACTCCTTTTGAGGCCTTTCCTTTTCCGGCTCCTGGTCCCAGTCCACCTCCAGGCAGGCCGGTCTGAGGAATAACAGGGACTGAAAGACACATAGGACAGACAATATTACAACTATTCATATGAGAGACGCCCCCGTCAATATTGTGACAGGAATAGGACAAGGAATAATTATATCATATGACATACTGAGAGGAGATAAGATTGGACTAGGTGGCATTAATTGAGGGGAATTATTGTGTGTGTGTGTGTGTGTGTATTTGTATAAGTGTCAGAGTTACCTCCGGCAGGTACCGCAGCTCCTGGCCCTAATCCTCCTCCTCCTAATGTCGTTCCTCCTGCACCTCCTTTAATAATACACACCATACAAAGTGTTCCTTGAGAGAGCGTCAAGAGGGTCCAAAGAAGGTTCATGTCGATGTAGTAAGTATCACATATCTACCAGTGGCATTCAGTTGTATTCAGTAGGATTTATTTACTTTTGTTATAATACAAAGTTTAATTAAAAAAATAAAACTGTGCATCCTTGAAATTCACCTATATGATTTTTTTATTTTTATTGAATTAGTTCAGGTATACAATGTTGTTTAACAATCACACAATAAGTTCCATAAACTCACAATGGAAAATAACAGGGATTTACCATAGTTATAAATGACTACCCTGTCCTCTGTTCCAAGTACATTCAACATCTGTAAGATCTCTGGGCAAAAGGCATCTTAGCCACCTGAAAGTCATTTATTTGGGTATATGCTTTGAAAAAGAAGAAAAGGAACCAGGAAAGTCTAGTAATTTTTAGGTCTGGCTGAGCACACTGATGATTTGACATTATACATCAGCTTCTGCGAGGACAGCTGCATACCAACACAGACCATGGTGAGTTACAACAATGACAAACCCTGGTTTACAGCAGAACCAGGAGTTGGGACAGAGACAATTTCAGAGTGGCTAAATACAGCTTTTGTAAGGCAGTGTAGGAAGCCAAGTGCCTGTATGGACAGAAATTAAAACCGCAGTCTTCAACCAAGGACTCTGCTTCTGTTTGGAGAGGCCTCCAACTAATTACCAACTACAAGCTTATATCCCCCCACTCCATTAATGAAATGCGAATTGCCAATGACCTGAAAGAGTTCTACTGCAGATTTTAAAGACTAAGGGGCAGCCCCTGTCTGGTCATCAACACCAGCTCCACACCACCACCAGGGCCCATCCCAATCCCCCACCCCAATCAGCCCTCCGAAAATGCAGATATCTCCATAAGCCATCTGACCCCTCATTCACACATAGGCAGTGAAATTGCTTGCCATTCCACTTGTGACAATGGAAGGAATCTGAAATTGTCCCGCCTCTACTGTTTTGACCAAACAGTTACTCTACTCTTAGAAAAGTAGCATATTGTGTTCGAGGGAAAAAAGGCAGTCACAACATAAACAAAACAGCGTAGTAGAATAATCTCAAATTCATTAAAATGAAACTCACTAAAAGAAAACTCAAGGGATTTGAGCGTATTTCTCTTGCTATATCCTACTGACAGTTCAAGAGAACTGTGACATCCCCCACAGAAACGGGACATTCAGCTGTCTTCCGTTGTCACTAGCATAACGGCAAGCGATTTCACCGCTTATGTGTGAACGAAGGGTGGTAAAAGGGAGCATCTTTAATTGAATCGGCATATTTGTTGTGAATGGTAAAATATGCACAGTTGAAAGTGTTGCTTTACACACATGCGCATGGGCTGCTGTTCATCTTGTTTTCAAACCGTACGGATATACCCACTGAAAGGGCTAGCTACAGGCTGTGGTGCTTGCTACATCCATAGCCTATAGGCCGACGATGCTGCAGGAAACATTTTGCGCATTCCTGCTTTTCATTAAAAAAAATCTGAAATAGTTTAGTATTTCACTGCGGTGCTGTGCATAGGCATGGGTTGAAATCTGCATAGAGATACGCACACATTCCTGTCGTGTTGATACCAACATTTGCATCAAAACTGGCAAGCGCATGGTTTACGCACATATTTGCGCATATGCACGATTGATACATGAGGCTCCAGGTGGCTAGACTTCGGCACAGTACTGTAAATCTGTTTTAAAATATATTCCAACACTTGAGAATGGCTGTTGGCGTCAAAGATTCCCAACACCTTGACAGAGCTCAAAGAATTTTCGAAAAAATAATGGAAAATTAAGTGTTTATAGACATACCCAAATAGACTTAAATATTTAATGGCTGTCAACATGCTTATGCAACATAGCTTGACCTCACTGAAAGTGGATGGTGTGTGAGACAACACATTTTTGTTTTAATCATTACAGTATGCCCAATGACAATCTCAGCCGTTTGTACAGAGGCAGAAGTTGAATACCAAATGGAAACAGATTCCATATTGAATGCTCTTCATTCGACTATGGTAAAGTGCTCAAAAGAAGTTCAGAGAAGTGCACTATGTAGAAAAAGTGTGCCATTTAAGACTAAATCCAGAATAATGCATGGCATTTGCCTTGGCTCATCAACTGCTTCATATTTTCTGTCTTTGGCCATCATTTATGCAGGAAATTAGCTGTCAGATCTGGCTCTTCGGGTTTTGGCAGCTGGATGAAAAGTTTTCATTTATATGTTTAACCTTCTCTTTCTATCTAAAAATCCAGCAATCCTGCTGTCCAAGGAACAGACATTGCGCACTGCCTCTAGTATGTGGTGGACCAATGTGGGGATTCTAAGAACAAGGAGAAGGCTGGCAATAGCAAGAATGATGAGGAATGTTGTTCTGTTCAGTCTTTGGATTGAATGGGGTTGATTTGTTGGAATGCCATGAAAAGAGTCAAGATAGGGTTGAGAAGCACTGCACAAGAGCTGTATCAATCTGTGACGCAGGGCCTTATCCATTGCCAACCTCACTCTTTGCTCTAATATTTGCCCATGATACCCTCAGTGAAACTCAGAGTGAACAGACTTTCCCGTCTATAAATATAATTTCCTGGCAATATTGTTGCTTGAACTATGAAGAAACTATCCCATCCAGTAGATGGAAGCAGAAAACCTAGATTCAATTGATGTATTGTCATGACATGTGTTTAAAAAATGGTTCCGCATGCACAGATTATGCCAAATCCTGGATTTAAAAATCAAGATTAATGGAGATATCCAATTGAGCTCGATGTTTTAGTCCAGGACTAAGCCTATTGTGTGTGTAAAAAACTGGCCCTTAAACGTCATTTTACTGGGTTGTTTTTTAACTTGGATATTCTTCACTACTCACCTAAACCGGGCTTTAATCCACCACCACCATAGCCTGCAGAGACACACACAAACACACACCACACACGTACAAACACAAACACACACACACACACAAACACACGCACACACATGTTAGTTTAAGGTGCATGTGATGTTGGTGTATATGGTTGTTGTATTAAAGCTAAACAAAAAACAATGAAACCCATCCAGTAACAAAATGGACCTTTACAACTCCTTAGGCCATAGCAGCTGAAAATATTTTGGCCGCATGGACAAACAAACATGGTTCTCCTCTTTGGAGTACATGTTTGGTTTGAGCCGACATTTGGAAACGTGAGGCAGGAGTAACTTTCACATGACACAAGGTTTGGCCCACACACCAGCTGAGAAACCCAACTTTAAGGATCCTTAACCCGGTCAGTAAATCATACTGGCTCCAGGGTCTGTTCCCCTGGCTGTGACCCTAGTCTCGGGGAATCTCAGGGAGAGTGCGATATACAAAACAGGAAAAACACAATTACCCAGCTAATTATTGTCACCAAAGGAACAAAATATATAGCTTATAAGTATTGAAAAAATAACCACTGTCACTTATAATGCTGGTCCACAGATGGACAGTAGGAAAACATTTTTAGAATCCCTTCTGTCTGTACAGTACCTGGTGGAGGTCCACCTCCTGGAGAATAGCCAGGCTTTGGTCCTGCCTTCTGTCCCTGTCCACCTCCTGGGAAGAATCCCCCAGCCACACCTCCATAAGTCCCTCCTCCATATGGTGAACCTGCTCCATAACCAGCTGAGGAGGGATAGAAAGTCATCAGCAGTTGTTATTAATCCAACCCTAACACTGGTCAGTGGTTATTAATCTAATCCTAACACTGGTCAGTGGTTATTAATCTAACCCTAACACTGGTCAGTGGTTATTAATCTAACCCTACACTGGTCAGTGGTTATTAATCTAACCCTAACACCAGTTTTGCAGACGCAAAAAAATTGCTCTTGCCGTACTGAAAAAGTAAATCTGGCAAATTGTTGTAAAATGTACTAGAACAGAACTAGTTGGGCTCTACTGGTGCTCCCAGAATCTCCAGGAGAACTCTAGGAGAACACTCCAGTGTTGTTCTGCTGTACCTCCAGGCTTGGCATAACCTCCTCCTAGAGCGGCTGCTCCAGGACCAGTTCCATATCCTCCTCCTCCAAGACCCCCAACTCCCCCAAGACTTCCATAACCTAAGAGAGGAGGCGGAAGGAGCGAGAGGGTAGGGTGGATGGTTAGAGAATGTGAACAGCATTATTTCTAAAAGGCTGCTTATAACAGCAAGAACTAAGCCCTAGCCGATGTGCAAAGCGAAAATGTGACCACTAGAGGGAGCGCAAAACAGGCTTGTAAACAGTGAGGTAGGAACAGCTTAATCTATAGTGGCCGTCACTGCAACAACGTTTTGGCACGTGTCAGCAGTCTCTATGAAGAGAAAAACGTCTTCCCAAAGGAAGAGGAGAAGGGGGGAACATGGAAACTTAGTCTGCAAGAAAAGCAGTTTTTCACCACCTTTAAATCTTTCACAATCCTAAAAACACCCACTGAACTGTGGCTAAACCCTTACGCTCTAATTTGTTTAGTTACAGGCAGAATGATAAAAACAGCCACCCAAAAACCTCCACCATCGAATTACACGGCAACTAATGGCGACACAATAACGGAGACACCCGCCAATGACATTTACAGATAAAGATACCTAGGGAGATATTTTAGGCATTTTAGTGCAAATTCCGAGATAACACATGGTCAAAACAGTATTGAATACTGTAATGGTAAACAAGTGTTTCACAGTAAAATCTCAAACATACGACACTAGTTCAAAACAACCCGGGCTTCAACTACTTGAACATATACCACCCTGTTTAGTGGATACGGGCGCACGCCTTTGATCTTTAGCCGATGGGAACCCATCCGTGAATTGTGAGCCACCATGAAGGACCTCAGCGTACTTGGAATTTGAAACACATTCAGTATGACACAGGTTATAGGCTAATCCACAGAATCTATTTACAACATGCCTGGTGCTTCTACGAATGCTTCGGTTAGGCCAACGGCATCACATCCTTTTACTTTGGAGAGTCTGACTATGACATTTGGTTTTCCCCATAAGTAGGTGCCTCAACCTCACTTCAATGTAGCAGCTGTGACTCCATCCACTCCTTATCACTTTCCACAAACCCTCTCAAAAGTGCAACATAGTCTTACTGTGAATGGGTATATCATGAGTAAGTTCATTCCTAATTGTTCAGTAACTGTTATGTTTCTTGTTCTTTAAATTGCAGTAGAAGTAAGCTATGAATTAATCAAAGCCCTACACATTTTTATTTAGCTAGAGGGCAATTAATGAGCCAGACCGCTATTAAAGGACAATTACACTGAAAAACTTTACAATATTCTGATGTGACTGAATCATTGAAATGGACTCACATCCCCATATTGTTTTTGGTCCATAACTGTAATAATCACAGAGAAAACCTAACAGGTAAAACACAACTGAGAAAATTAGAGAAAATGTTCAACTGAATTTTGGGGATGTTTTTATTACTACCCTTTTGAGTATTTTATGAACCCTAAACTGACCAGGTATGTTGATAGAAAACTTACTGCAGTACTTTCTACAGTACACTAGGGACCTAGGGAAAAGATGCCAGGAAATAGAGAATAATGTTCCCAATTAAAAGCAGAAAAAAGAGAGGCTCGCAATATATATATATTTTTTAAGTATCTTTCATGCCTAAAAAGTTTGGGGACCGCTGAATCAGTCGGACTATTAACCAAAAGTTTTGAAGATCCAATCCCAGAGCCGACAATATTGAAATCGAATGCTCTGTAAAAACATACTGCTCCCCGGGGGGCGATCATTGTGGCAGTACCCACCCCGCTCTAAAATATCCCCTTTTGCTTCCCCAGATGTCATGACTTGAATATGATTCAATATGGCCCCTTTGAAAGAGGCTGTGCAGTAAACGGTGCCAGCTCAGCGAATCAGTCTAGATACTTAACCAACGAAATGTTAGAAACAAGGAGGTACCTGCCCTGCGCACACAGGAGATTTGGATGCCAATGTGACTGCTTAGGGTCACAACCTTCTCCATGACATCCCCCAGCCCTGAGGGGTCTTTAGACGGTTGTTATGGGATTGTTATAGACTATAAGGTGTGGATGGGCCTCTGGTAAATTATACACCCATGGAGAGGAAATTCAGGATATATCTGTGGCGTTCTCTAACATGAGTTTGGAAAATTATCGAAAACCCATAATCTATCAAAGTTATGTGAAGATGAAATAACTCTTAACTCTAAAATACTCAGACCAATGCCCTGGATTGCCTTGGCCTTGGTTTGAGGTGCTGTAGTTTGTGACAAGGAGAGAATGGCCCAATGTGAGGCATCTGAGAAATGAGGGCGGAAAGACGGGAAAGAGGGAGATGATTCTGGAAACGGCCCAGCTGTTTTCAGACACTGGCAGACAGGGGAGAGATGGAATGCAAGGAGAAAGAGAACAAGACACAGGTGTAGGGTTTCATACTCCAGTCAAAATAAAGGCCTTGGCATCCTCACAGCGCCGCTACACAAGCCAGGCACTAAGCTACATGTCCTTGTGCTAATCCTACGTTCTCCAGACCCCTCCTTTCTTACCCTCCACCTCCCGTTGCTCAAATGATGGCAGACAGGCCCCTTAGACACGCAGAGGTGATGAGGGGTCGAGAGGAGGCATGACAGACGTTAAGCTAAATGGCCTTGTTGCTAATCCACCTCCTTCAAACTCCGTCATTCCCTTACTCAACCAACAGAAGACAGGTGGAGCTGAAGAGGAGAGAAGGAGGAGGGGGCAGACAGACGCTAATCTGAACGTCCCAGCACTAATCCACCTTCTCCAAATATTCTGCTGCTGTGATCTGCTCAGCCTACAGACATTCTTAGAGGGGATGTGGAGAGGAGGTATGACGGGGTCGGGGAAGTGACACACGGCCATTTGTTAGTCTAAATAGTACAGTACACTCCCTTGGCCCGAGGTTAGACAGCCAGTCAATCTCAGAGCTGTCGTTGTTTTTTATGCCTCTCAGAGGAGATAGGAGAGGACCAGCACAGAGGGCTGGAATGTCTTGCTGGCAGATCTCTGTCTGGACGAGGAGCCCAGCCAGCGGGAGGTGTGTGTTTTTGTGTGTGTCTCTCTCTGACTGTGAGACACGCTCGGCGCTAAGAGTCAAAAGCCACCTGCTATGCAACTCAGAACCCTCTGATCACAGACCAAGGGGCTAGAGGCAGACACAGCCAGGCCTTCCTGGAAGTTTGTATGTGTGCTTGTGCGTGACAGAGAGAGAAATAAATGAAAGAGTCAGAACAGGATGGTGAAGCTGAAAGAGATATAAGGTGAGAGAAAGAGAGCAAAATGAAAAGAAAATAAAAAGCAATGGAGATGACAAGACTCACAAAAATTACTACAAGTCCAGGACTCTTTGAAGTAACTGCCAAATATGTCTCTATTCGTCTAATCAAACAAAGTTAACCTAGGAGGAATAAACAGGGGGCCTAAAGGGGGCCTAAATATCACACACTATCATGTATACTCACTACAAATGTGCAATGCCTGGAAAACATGATGAACAAGTTCAGGCCAAGGTTATATTTTCAGAAGGACATTAAACTTTGCTAACATTCTTGCCTTCATCAAATGTGTTTTTCTTCCACAGTTCAGTTCCTGGCCATCGCTGAACTCTGTCTAGAAACACAGATGTCTGTGGTGGTGGATTTGTCTCATGATTAATTACACAGGTGCGTCTTTTGATGCACCTCTAGCCAGCCACTTCTGCATCTTATCAAACTGCCCACTCAACCAGGATGTTTTCGGCTGGCACAAATGTTAACGATAAATACATATCTCTGTCCTCAGTGTGGCAAATCAGATCATTCTTTCATTCTGGCGGCCTGAGCCAGTCACTGGATCACCTGGATGGATTGTTTACAGATATACTCCTTCTGCTGTCCCAACAAGCATCTAGAAGTCCACCATTACACCAGTTCCCAAGAAGCACAATGTTATTGAATTTAGACATAACTGTCATAATGGTCTCTTATCTCAGTTATATTCTAATTTTTTACATTTTTTTATTTAATTTTTATAATTTCATGGATTATATGAATCTCCGGACCCACAACACTGTGAAATGCCCCAGTAGCCACACCAAAATGGGGTTGTTGTACAATACCTCCAAGTCATGTTACAAACTAAGCTGGGGCCAAGGAGGTGGAACACTTCTCTGTGTGACCGGATCAAGGACTTCCTGATTGGCCAACACAATGTGGTGAAAGTGGACAAGTCCATTTAAGCAGTGAAATGACTGAGAACACGTTGTCATTTACAGCAACCATTTGTGAGCAATTAGGTTCAACTGCCTTGCTTAGGGTCAAAAAACCTCCTTTGCTGGCTCAGGGATTTGTGCTAAGAAACTTTAGGTTATTGGTCACAAAAACAAGTCGAACTACGTCAGAGAGCACCATGTGGACACACCAAATGCATTTCATAGATAGTGTCTGGCATTTTCTAATGCCTCATAAGAGGAAATTCATCCAAAACATATCAGATTTTGTTACTGATTTTAGGTCATCCAAGGGTAATGTTCATGAAAAAAATCCTGGACAGTTAACTAGTAACTGTAACAGAGAACATTAAGACATTAACACACCCAGCTGTGATCTCCAAGACGTGTAACGAGGCAGAGCTCGGTTCAAAAGCTCTTTGTTTTAGTATGGTGTACTAGAACAGGTAGGCCTTTGTCTGAAGCCAATTAGTAGAGTATGTCAATTCACGCAAACATGCCTGACTCTGCTTATGTACTGGCACAGCCTGATGGAAGGGAATGTACTGCAAAAAAACACATTTGTTGGAATAAACCGCACACATGGAGACCCAGTCAACCTAACTTTGAGCCACGACGTTCTGGAAGCTCACCACACGTGTCCGTGGCCAGAGTAGCATGTCTTTGTGCATCTCGATGCGCAGTCCTTTGCTTCATTTCTGCGTGGCTTGTGCTAACATCACGGACACAGACAATAGCAGTGCCAGGAAATGAGGGTGATTGATACATTTATATTCACTGTAAAGCATCTCACATCCAGTTTTTGCCCTCACTGACTTTCTCTGTCTCTCCTTACTTTGCCTCTCTCCTCCCTCTCTCACCCCACCCCTCTCCAAACATGTAGTCAGGTCTGTGTAGATCTGGTCCCTGGGGTTCAGTACATCAGCTTCCCCTCCACTCTCTCTACCTCCCTTCTCACCTCTCTCTTCCTCCTAGCCTCACTGTCTCTCTCACATTCTCTCTAAGCCAGCTGGGGCCGGGAAAAGGTTTAATATAACAGAGTGGAGGATTCCATGGCACGGGAACTGATGGCAGCGCAGCAACAGCGAGTGGGACCTCAGACTGGGAGCTTAGGAACTCCGGAATCAGATTGCCCGAGAGAGCTCTGTGACCTCGTCCTCTTGTTTCTGTCTCCAGCGGAGCAGCATGACCTCATGAAGATGACAGGAGTGAGCCTGCAGTCACGCCATATTATTGAGGCCAGAGGTTGTGTGTGTGGAGCCGAACAAAGCTATTAACCAGGACACTATAGGCCTCTACTTTCCCAGCCCTCCTCTTTTTTTGTAAAAGCATGTTGGGCAGCCCAGTCACAGCCCAGAATGTGGAGGAATGTGGAGAGATGGGACGGTAGGATAATTAGGGGTTGGAATCTGCCATGATCTTAGACCAACAGGATTAATGGCCTAGTCTGTGGGACAGTCCTGAGATGTCTTGATAAATTAACAGTCTGTGCTGTATGTCGGTCTTAACCTCTCTATTATCCATGCTGTCTGTATTACGTGAACTGTCGTGCACCGCCATGTCTTTATATGTGACTGTCAGGAGGACTCCAGTCAGCTTCCCTCGCTGGCCGACGTGCATCGTAAGAGATGTCTCACAGTGTCATTCAAGTTGATGCACTCAGTAATCAAATGATCCAGATGATATAGTCAGCGGCTTTAGGCTTGTTTGGGTACAATGGAAGTCTTGTGTTAGAACCAAATAGGACTTGTGTGAGAATCAGACATGCCGCGCCCCCCCCCCCCCACACTGCTTTCCTGCTCCTCTCTTTATCCCTTTCACAGTAACCTCCAAGGCTCTTTGTGACGTCCACGTTCTCCAAGCAATCAGTAATGGCCTGTTGTATCGGAGATACATGCTGGACTAATTCGACACACACACACACACAGATAAACACACACAGACAGACTTCACTTG
>JACXGJ010010846.1:0-21037 GCA_016801105.1 Esox niger
ACAGGCCACAGACAGACAGACAGACACAGGCCACAGACAGACAGACAGACAGACAGACAGACACAGGCCACAGACAGACAGACAGAGATAGACAGGCCACAGACAGCCACAGGCCACAGACAGACAGGCCACAGACAGACAGACAGAGATAGACAGGCCACAGACAGACACAGGCCACAGACAGACACAGGCCACAGACAGACACAGGCCACAGACAGACACAGGCCACCTGATGAAAGCCATATAGGTTGTGTAGCTCCCTGTGCTCCCAGCCCCTATGATGCGTTGCGTCTTTTGGCATTGTCTGTTCCGGACCCCCAAAAACAGAGGGCTCATTCATGTCATTCCACACAAACAGGGAGGAGGTGGAGCCCTGATGTAAACAAGCACACACTGTGAGAAAGAAAATAGCATTCATAACAGTGAGTTGGGAATAGCTAGGACATAAAGTCATGACCAGATGCTCTTCTTCCATACTTACTGAGTACCTCTCCAGGGCGAAGCGTTGTGAGTACCAGGCCCGCGTGGCTGGGCTGCTAAAGTCAAGGTAATTAGAATCACCTACCAGGATGAGAAGTAAGAGATTGGCAGGAGAAGCTATGTAACACAGGCACACGCACGCGCACGCACACACAAGAAAATCACGAGAGAAAGTGAGAGAGAGAAGGGGAGCCTGAAAGAGACAGAGAGGGAGAGGTACAGATAATCACATACCCGGCCAGCAGGAGCCTTGATAGATCTGTCCATCTCTATCCTTAACAAAATGGCCTCCATCTCTAGCCTCGCAGTACAGAGACCAATCAGGGTCCACCTTGATGTGTGGGTCACTGATCACCACCAACTGCAGGGGTCAAAATGGCATCAGTCACCTGTACTCAAGTACCATCAAGCACCGAGTCAACAATGGAGCCAGGACATCCCTAAAATGTCACCCTATTCCCTTAATGCTAAACTCTGTAGCATTTAGTCCTCTGTATACTAGGAAGTGGGATTAGCAATGGAAGATAAAATCAATATAGTTATCTAGCAAGATGTTGATAACAGTAAATATATCGTTGTTTTTGCTGGTTAATTTACAGACCTTATATTTCTATGGCTGATCAATATTTGTTTAACTGCTCTCTTGTTCCTCTGCATCACACAGAATGAGTAATATATTTGAAACATGGAATTGACATTAGATCACAGCCAAATTGCAGAGAGCGTGAAATACATATTGTGCCATCCCATATGTGTGGCGATAATTTAATTCTGTTAGGTCCCTGTCCATTCCCGGTCATTACAACGAGTACTCTACATAGGGGATAGGATGCCAGGTCAGCCTTACACAGCCTGGTCTTCCTACTCAGGCAGCCTGACCTTCCTCTTCCTGTCCTCCAGGTGGCGCTGCAGGCTAACTGGGTCAGGGAAGTGGACGGGGTCCCAAGTGAAGTATCGCTTCCCGTCCGTGTGCTCTATGTCCAGCCAGATAACATCATAGGGGATGTTGTGGTGGTCAAATCCGGCATCCACGGCCTTGACATCAGCCTCGTCTTCGTAGTTCCACCGACATTGGTGGTAACCAAGGGAGAACAGAGGTGGCAGGGCCTGGTAGCCTAGTAACCAGACGAGGATGGCAGACACTTCAGGTCAGTTTCAGGCCAGGCTCTCTCAGAGATAGGAGGAACTGCTTTTGACTAATATTCCCCCTACTCATTAAATATCTCGTAGCGGTACCATAAGCTTGACGTTCTGGTGACCATGAGGCGTTTGAAAGTTTGATAAATGACTTTTCTATTGTTCAACATGATTTTCTTAACACGCCTTTTTCACACAAGCGTTTTGTGTGTAATTTTGCTGACCTGTTAGTTGAGCATACTGTGACATGACCTGTGATGGAGAGGGCCCAAGCAGCACCATACAATCTATCAGGCCACTCTCTGATAGCCAGCGGAGGTCTGTCTGGGGGGGAACCCTACGTCTCTTCACTGGGGGGGTCCCTTCTTCCTGGTATGAACAGAGATAAGGAGATGACATGGAATAAAATGGAAAATAAAGAGTAGGGGGACATTTTTATATATAAATGGTAATGTAATTCCCCCAGTTGATTTAAGACATTCTATATACCAACTGAAGAATGGTGAATAATAGAATACAAAGTATAGTATGCCACGGAATAAAATAGTAATATTTATAAATTAGAACCACTATTTGCTCCAGAATCATTGCTGCAAATAATAATGTGCTCTCAATTCATTGTCTTGATTAAATAAAGGAAAATAAATAAATGAATTCATAAAGAAAAAAGTCTGAGATTACCTCTGCCTCCTGTGGATTGTATTGGACATCCACCAGAGTCTCAGATGTGTTGAGCCAGAACACCCCAACAGACTGGTTAGCCTTGTGGGCCAGAACCAGCGGGACAGACCCGTACAGGCCCAGACGGCTGTGGAGGTCATAGGCAAACACATCCAGGTTGTACAACCGATACGGCCCACCATGCCTGGGGATAACATAGCATATGCATTAGTCGCGGCACCAGAGTGTACAATACAATGCAAAAACCCTACAATAAGCTTGGCCTGGGACATGGCTTTAGACCCATAACGCCTGAATCCGATGATCGTACAGACTCAGATTACATGAGAAGTGATGCACTCTGACTGAGTAGCTTTGGCCTGTTCTTTCCCACCTGGTGTCGCTCAGCTTCAGGCTGTCCGCATGTTCAGGGAGACCATACACATGGCTGTAACCATGGAGACACAGGTCAGCTCCCACGCTACTGGGTCCTGCAGAATGCGCATGATAGTGTAAATTAATAAATTGATTCATTAATAAAACGTTGTTAATGAATCAATAGTCAGGGACTTAATTAGATCCGAGACACCAGGTGGGTGTATTTAATAACGAGGAACAAGCAGGCTTCAGACCTCGTAGGGCAGGACTATGCCTGCTGTAGATTGTGTGCTTCCTGGAAGGTATACCAACCATTTGCTTTAATGTCCACAAACTCTCTGAAAGTCTCCTCCCACAGACTGGAGTCATCCTGTTGACACGGGACACAGATGGCACATAGGAATTATATTCACAATATCCCAAACAACGGGTAAAATATTAGCAGAACAGAATGAATAAACACTGAGGGGAAGTAAGAGTAGAAGGGGCGACAATCTCCTCTCACCTGTCCTGGCTCAGCTGAAGGTCTGGAGGTAAAAGGAGGAGTTTAATTTGATGCTGAATCCTCTTCTTAATCAATGAATCCCTGCCTCACTCTCCCTCCTCTCCAGTCCTGCCTCTCTACTGTCATGCTCCCCTCTTTCTCCCACCCTGTCCTGCTCCCCTGATCCTCCTCACCTGTCCTGAAGCGTATCGAAGTGTAGTTTGTCTTTGGAGTTGAATGTTACCACTGCCTCCTCTCCACAGAACACCTCCAGTCTGAAAGGACATGCCCACACTCTCACCTGGTATTGTTTCTTCCCCCATGTGAGGCTGACCAAGTCTTTTGTCTCCTTTGCCACTCTCAAACTGGCGGGAGATAACAGTTTAGGGTAAGATTGTCATTAGAGGCTGATCTTGGGTAGAGTGGTTTTACTAAAGGTCAAGGTCAAAATGGGAATCAGAGGTGCTCTTTGAAAGTCTTACGGTTCTCCAACAGGTTCTTTAGTAAGAACGTCAGGAACCCTATAGCGTGCTCTAATGGGCCGGAGCTCATCGATTTGAACCCTGACTGTTCCATCACTGGCCGATAAAGAGAGTATCAGCCTCACCTGTTACCGTTGTGAAAGAGAAAACAAAATACATTCCTTTAATCTTTTGTGCGGTGGAACATAGTTAATGAGGATTCAAGACATGTAATGAGGATTAGAGACCTGTGTTTAATGAGGACAAGATACAGGTGTGTAATGAGGATTAGAGACCTGTGTTTAATGAGGACAAGATACAGGTGTGTAATGAGGATTAGAGACCAGTGTTTAATGAGGACAAGTTACAGGTGTGTAATGAGGATTAGAGACCTGTGTTTAATGAGGACAAGATACAGGTGTGTAATGAGGATAAGATACAGGTGTGTAATTGTATTTACAACTGCATTTACTAGTGCACAAAGATTCCCTCAGCAAGGGTTTTTATTTTGAAGCCACCAGTATTTATAGTAGGCTGGGCTAGGGGCCAGAACTGAAGGTCAGGGGTCAAGCTGCTGACAAGATCAGTCACCATCTCCGTTTCATTACACTGGTGTCTAAAACTAGTGAATTCTAAAAATTGGGTGGCTACAGTACTGTAAAAGAGTGTCTACTTGCTACCCCACAGTCAGGTTCTAGTTCCACCCTGGCTCCCCTCTCTGTCAGCACCAGAGTGTCCAGACAGGCACGGTACTGCAGGTTAGGTCCAAGAGTCTGTCTCCTGGAAAAAATATAATCTCTCATATGAAATGTATACATTTTATGATTATTATTGGGGCAGTAGTTCATCATTTATTTTAAGTTGTTGAACACACCTATAAAACGATATCTGGTCACATTTCTTAAATTTTTGTTTCCCTTCGTCATCAGGCACCACGCTGCAAAGGAGTGCATATGTTGGGTTGAGTTGTGCAGAAATGATTGCGTCAACTCATTCAGTTGACATCACGTGAACACGGTATTTCGATACTGTCAGTGTCAAACGTCGCTAACACCAAACGCTATTCCATGGAACTATGCACGTTATGAGGCGGACATTACTTTTACCTTACAATAGTCTCCTCTGCCATTTCGCTAATTGCTTACATTCGTATAATCTCTATACTTTATAGTTTGAAACGTGGAAGGATAAAACCTCTTCTTTGGATTTAATCGGTGGTTGGCATCCAGCTTTTGTGGTGCATTACCGCCCCCTCCTGTACTGGAGTATGGGCCAGAAACAGGACCAACTCATTTCCTACCAACCAAACCCGTGACCCTCAAATAAACTAACAATAACCTAAAACCAGCGCCACCTCCACCTCGCCACCAAAATAACCACTTCCTCTCCCAGAGCCTTCTTTGCGGGCCAACCAGCGTCCTCATTTCTCACCACTCCCACATGTGCTGGCACCCAGTCTTCAACACCCAATCAAGAGTCAACAGCTCCTCGTACATCAGGTCCTGTTTACTACGTGAACTACCTGATTGCAAGCTTTTCAACACTGCACATGAGTCAGAGATAAACATCACTCTACCCTCCACCCCCTCTTCTAACCATTGCAACGCTAAAGGATAAAACTGCGCCTCTTCCGGCTTAACATAGCACCCTCGTTAAACCGAACCCGGAACTGGTTCGTAGATAGTACACAAATGAAAATGCCAGATGTCACGGTGTATTTGTTATGTTGCTTGGTTTTTATGTCAATTTTGCGTTCAGGGATTCCGGCAGAGGTGTCGCTATGGAATATCCACATCAACTCCGTGAGTTTCACGCGCTGTCACTATCCCGCGTGTCTTGTTTACGTTCAGTATTATGGCAAAATGTTTTGTCAGCTGCAGCTGACCAGCTTAAGGTAGCTAACCAAAGACAGTCTACCAGTCCGGCAAGCTAGTGGGTTTCTCGTAAAAAAGGCGAATGCACTGTGATGCTGTCGAGTGACAGAGGTTTTATCAAGGTGTTTCATTTCTACATTTGACAGGTGATCTAGCTAGGTAGGAGTCCTGCGATCAGACATCGGTCTGTATGTTCTGTAGCTTGCTTACATTCTATGATTGTTTTGATGATCAATATTTAGTCGCACGAGATGTTATTCATCTCCATTGTCCTCAATACCCCGACATACCTTAATAAAGCTACACTGTCCGTTTGTTTTGTAGCTACGCTAGTATTTAATAACTACAACCCAACTGATGACATTTTGGCCCTTGATTTATAGAACATTCAGCTGAGAAACCTTCCCCATGTTGCCCGCTTCACTGACAAGAATGCTGCATGTCTTGTTTCTGTGAATAAGGTGTGAAATGGTTGCCACGTCTCTTCACTGACCATGTTCAACCGAAGGACAATGGAAACGTATTTCACCTCAAGTTTATTAAATCTTGCTCACGGTTAACTAAAGCTAATGATATTCATAAATGTAAAATAAAGCATTGCAATGGCAAGCTTTTTTGTCAAACACCAGACTGTCCTGTGTAGTGAATTTTAGGCTAATGCTTGCTTCAAGTTGTCCTGTGTTGGCACAAGTACTTTCGTGAACCTTGCAAGTTCCACCCAGTAAAAAAACTTGCGAGTCAGAGGTTTCTGTTTGCTGCGCTGTTAACTCCTATTCCGTTTCCCTCAGTCTCAAACTGTCGTCTTCAGGAGGACTTTGTATGCCAACACAACTATCTTCATGAATTGTAAGTATTTTGAGATGAAATCTTCGCATTGCTGACAGAAAACCAATAATGACTGGCAGCGGTGGAATGTTTTGTTCCCCCCTTACACATTACCCAAGGCTTGACCTGAAATGGCACCGCTATTTACGAGCTAGTGCTCAAGTTGATCATTTGACGGGGGCTGCCATTGGCTTCTGGTCACATGGGTGCTGGTCGCTTGATAAGAGCAAGCATTTACATCCCCAGGGTTGTGGATTCCATTCCCATGGAGGGTGCTACAAAAGTATGAAAACGTGTACATTCATTAGTATAAGCCAATTTGAATAGGAGTGTCTGCTAAATGACGTTAGATTAAAAAAATACTCAAACAAATACTGTCTTATAAATAGGGGTGCCATTTAAGGAAACAGAGTTTGGTAAAAAAATAACCCCACAAAAACAGTGAACTAGATAGAGTAGGGCACCATTTGAACGTGACCTGTACCATGGCTGTGAACCTTTCCCACTGACTCTGTGCTGCTCCTACAGTCCAGGATGACCTGGAATCATGTAACCCTGGCCTGGCGTTCAATATCAGCTGGTACATCCGTTCCTCCATCTGTTACAATGAAGTCTTTAACACTCCAGTGAGTACAGGCCCTTTTGTTCTCAGACCGTGTGTGGGTAAACTCTGGAAGACACACACACACACACACACACACACACACACACACACACACACAGCAAAAGCATTAGTCCTTTTTCTGACTTTGAATTTGCACTTGTAGTACTTCGCTTTATGCGTGTATGTGAGTCTTGCGCAGCTCACGAAGTGCACGTGTTCGAATGTGATGACATGGCGCCATCTCTCTGAGATCAGTGTCATTACATTTTCTTGACATTGAACACTTGAGGATTATTAGACATTTCTGCACCAAGAGAGATTGTCTTGTACTCTAGTGCCAGTTCATTCCCTACAGGACAACAAGGCCATTAACATGTTCGGCCTGGACCACATGCTGAAGGATGACTGGAGCGGATACTACAGCCAGGGATACCTGTACTTTGAGAACTGCTCTTCCCTTTTCCTGCCCAAGGTGGGTTATTGCTGAATCGTTTTCTGTTGAGTTTCAAAACCTACAGCCGTGACATTGTGAGACCACTGGAAACATTTCCAAGGCTGAACAGACCAATGGTATTACAAGTCTAGGAGAAAAGTAAAACGTGTCCTTGGTTTGTGATTTTCTTGCAATCTAAATTTTAACCACAAAAAAAGATCCCTTTACTTATTACAGTACCGGGACAAATTAGTTGGTTGTTCAGCACGTTCTAGGAATTAATGTTTTTAGAGTTTTGGGTTTTTGGTGGTCTGTATGTGGCCTTGGTTCTGGTCCGTCTTATCAAGGTGTTTGTCTGTGGTGGGTTTGGCTGGTGTTATAGTGGTTGCATTTCTTACCCAAGGTGGGCTAAACTGTTGTGGTCGTTGATTGCATTGCTCTGGAATATGTCCATACACAGCCTTACAATTCCTGTCACCTGTGTCTGTAAATAGGACTGCGATGTGCAGTATGAAACAGTAACCAGATAAAAGAGCACTTTCATCATGGTTGATGGCTTATATCCTCCTACCTTTCTCAGTTTTTCTCCCTTACTGTTTCTTTGTCTAGGTGTTCTATACAGACTTCAGCACTTATCAGCCTCTCACCAGCCCTCACGTAAGAGCTTTAGCTGAATTGTGTGTTGGTATTTTGGAAACACCCAAAGTCAGTAATGTTCTGGTAATATGTAAATGTGTAAAGCAGACTGTTTAGGAATGTCGCTCTGTAACTGTCGCTTTGTTGCTCCTCAGAATGAGGAAGGCAGTACATCCAATCAGAGCGCTCCACAGGGCTGGCTGGAGAAGCCGGTAAGCCAATCAGAAAAATACAGTTTGTAACCACAAAAATGTAAATAGAGGTTGCTTTGTGAGATGGAGTGTCCTGTCCCCTGCAGGAAATGGGCGCAGTAGCGAAGGCGTGGGCGGACAGCCCCTACCTGTTCATAGTGAAGGTGCAGTCGCAGCAGCGAGGCGATGCAAGCGGAGGGCGCCAGGGAGCAGAGGAGGAGGAGTCTACTGACGCCCGTGAAAACTTCGCTTTCACCAGTCAGTATCAAACGCATCGTAACCAACAACCGTGTTGTTATTTATACACGTACCATTTAACTGTCCCTGCGTCTACAGGTCAAAGACACTGATGTTGTGTGACCTCCCGTCTGTTTCCATGACAGTGACAGTGGAGATGAAAGGACCTCGGCAGTACTCCTCCCCTGCAGACTGGCCTCTCATGATGGTGTGTTTCACTGTCCAGAACTAGAACGCTGTTTCAGTGATGATGATGCTGTGTTTCACTGTCCAGAACTAGAACGCTGTTTCAGTGATGATGATGCTGCTGTGTTTCACTGTCCAGAATTAGAACGCTGTTTCAGTGATGATGATGCTGCTGTGTTTCACTGTCCAGAATTAGAACGCTGTTTCAGTGATGATGATGCTGCTGTGTTTCACTGTCCAGAACTAGAACGCTGTTTCAGTGATGATGATGCTGTGTTTCACAGACATGTTAATCTTCCATAAAAGTCAATTTTGGATTTATTTTTGTCGTTGATGTTCCACAGTTCTTCATGGTGATGTGCATCGTGTATGTGTTTTTCGGGGCGCTGTGGCTGTTCTGGCTGGTGTGTTACTGGAGGGACCTGTTGAGGATCCAGTTCTGGATCGGAGGGGTCATCATCCTGGGGATGCTGGAGAAAGCAGTTTTCTACTCCGAGTACCAGAACATCCGTTACAAGGGGGACTATGGTGGGTCAACAGGTTGATTGCCTGAATCACAGCCTTGTCGTAGTCATTCTCTTGGCTTAGAATGTACTGGTTGTGTAAATCTGCAACTCTTCTAGTATAGCTTGTTCATCTAGTGCTTCAACCTATTTGTCTCAGGTGCTGTACCTGCATGCTTTTAATCTCAAACAAAAAAGGGGGGGATGGGACAGTGGGGAGTATTAATATTATCACCGGACGTTAGCGGCCGGTACGCATCTGTCATGAATCCCAAAATTGTCCTGCCACACTATGTGCGTGTGAACCAAAGCACACTAAAGCTGCGCAGTCCATTCACAAATGTTGACGTCTCCAGCCGGAAGTCTGAATTAACCCACCAATCATCATCCTCCACAGTACAAGGTGCGGTGGTCTTTGCTGAGCTGCTTTCTGCCCTGAAGAGGTCTATGGCTCGGATCCTTGTGCTCATCGTCAGTTTGGGCTATGGCATCGTCAAGTGAGTTAAACCTACTTACTGATGTTAGCATCGCTGAGTGAGTCGATCAAAATAATGCTAACGACATTGAAGGCCCAAATTCTGAGTTGCATTTCTGAATACCGCTGACATTTTGAATTCTGCTGAGGGTTCAGAGCTTAGTACACAAACCCCCACAGACTGTCCAATGCTTAACGCTGTATTTTCATCACCACATTAACACAACCTATACCAAACAATATGCAGATTGAAACAAATGTGTTTGGGAAGCAACTAAAAACTTCACACCAGAACTTTCAGTAACTCTATAATCACCAGCAACAGCACTTCAACAGAGACCGCCATATTTGTCACCAGGCAGCCAACATAGTCAGTCAGTTAATGCCTTCCCAAACCTTGTGTGTTATTTTCCACTAGTATTTGTCACAGTTTTCCAACTATCTCCATACACTATCTCTTACACCCGGGAGTGTCTCGAATCTACAAAAGCAAACAAACGCAGACACACACCCCTTGGCTTTGTGGCTTAGCTTTAAATGCTTATCCGGATCCATGTATGCAGTGTCTGACAGTGTGTTGATTCAGGATCAGGTTACCCTCTTCGTGTCACTGTGTTCATGGCCATCTGAGGCTGGGTTACAAATGCAGTGCAATTCTCGTTTATTTCCTTCAACTCAGAAAATATATCATTTTGTAAGAGGTGTGTTGATTGTCAAAAGGCCAGTTAGTGTAAAAATGTAATGTGGCTGCCTGTGTAACCTAAAAAGGCAATCTGATCTCGGGTCAGTACGCTGACACTGTGGGCCCTGATCCCCCTAATTTTCCTGCCGTCCCTCCCCTTTCTTAGACCCAGACTGGGCACATCAGTTCACCGGCTGGCAGCAGTGGGCCTACTCTACCTGTTGTTCTCCTCGGTTGAGGGAGTGCTGCGCGTCACAGGAGTGAGTAGCTACAGTTGTGACCGTCACAAAATGAAACCATTTCGAAGCCTCACTCTTTGTATTCCTCAATCTTGCTCCGAAATGCTTGTCTCCTCGCCTGTTCTGTTTTCTCTCTCTCTCGTCTGTCTTCTCTCTCCTCTGCTCTCTCTCTTACCCTGTCTTTATTCCTGATGGTCTTTCTTAAGGGTTTCTATGGGACAGTTGCACTGGTGGCTAACCTTAGTCTGTCCCTCATCGACTCCTGTGTGATGTGGTGGATCTTCATTAGCCTCTCTCAGACCACTCGCCTGCTGAAGCTGCGTAGAAATGTGGTGAAATTGTCTCTGTACCAGCACTTCACCAACACTCTCATCTTTTCGGTTCTGGGTGAGTTGAAGGCCTATCTCTCCTGTTTATTTTTTGGGGGGTATGAGTTTGCTGAGGTGGATGTATGACTTCAGATAATTTTGTTTGGTGCAGTCTCTGGTGTTATTCGAAAAATAGGTTCTGCAATCTGAGCGAAGAAAATATTTTTTTTGTTCCTGCAGCATCTATTATCTTCATCATCTGGACAACCAAAGTCTTTAAGATGGTGGACTGCCAGACTGTGAGTTAGTAATGTGTGTGTGTGTGTGTGTGTGTGTGTGTGTGTGTGTGTGTGTGTGTGTGTGTGTAAAGTTATGCCCATGTCATTTATTTTTGTTGCAGTTATGTCTGTTGTCCTTGATTTTGTCACTGTTGTAATGGCATCCAAGACAACCTTCCAGGGGTACCTTTTCACATGACTTTGTGTCACTAGTTCTATTATCCTGAGTATTCTGTGTTTTTGCTGTTATCCTGTGTCTCTACTTCCTGTTTATTATACTGTACCTCTTTCGCCTGTCTCCACTTCTTGTTTGTATTGTAATGTCTCTCTACCTGTCTCCACTTCCCATTTTTATGACGCCGGGTATTTTCTTCCTGTTTGTGTTACTCTGTGTGTCTGACTGTTTCCATTGTTCTGTGTGACAGGGCTGGAGGGACCTGTGGGTCGATGATGCCTTCTGGCGTCTGCTCTTCTCCACCATCCTGCTGGTCATCATGGTGCTTCTACGACCTTCCGCCAACAGTCAGAGGTCAACATTTAACCTTTGGGCTGTGACTACTCAATTGGGCTGGACGATGACCTAAAATCACGATTAATTGAACATATTACCTTGATTATGATTAATGAACCATTATTTGGAAGAAAAAAAATTTGCTTTATGTGATGTGAAGTTACCTTGTAACATTTTTATATAATTGTTATATCAAGCACATTGTAACAAGTAAGGTGCTATATGAACAGTTTTGTTCTCACACTATTTAGTGTGCTGAAGTAAAATATTATTTATATAGCAGCTTTTTTAAACGCTTAACAAAGTGCTTAACAAGGACATCAGCATTGAAAACAAAAGGAGAATAAAAAAGTAATGAACATATAGACATTATCATTTTTGAGACATACAAAGAATAGAGCAGATATTCCCAATAAGATTACTGAATATTTTCGCATTGTGTCTGTTAAGATGATGTGCACATACAGATTGCAAGGTGCAGCCGGTATTCAAAACAATGCTGCTGTGTCCATCCATTGAGCTGATCAGCTTTGACAACCTTAGCGCCGTTGTCTGACGTTATGGCCTCAAGGTTCTCTTCCGTGAGTTCCCACGCAAAAAGACAATCATTCAGGCCCTGTGCAATCATTTGAGGTAATCATTTGAGGTTTGATGGACAGGAAAATATGCCGTCTCAACGCATCTGTTGCGCAGCTTCCATTCATCGTGAATGTAGTGCTAAGTAAGGCTCAAGTAATGGTCCATAGTCCTACTTGACTAGAGCTCAGATGTGGCTACAAAGTGCTGAACAGACTTAAGTTCAGCAGCCACCTTTTTACATGTTTTGTACATGTTGGGAAGCGCAGTTTAGGAAAAATATGATAGCGATGGCAGTTTATCTTCTGTCGAGTTTTAATTAATGTTTAAACCCACTGCAGCTATGTACGCAATATATTTTGTGATGTAGTAACAAATGGCGTCAGTTATTTCTTTCCCGGAAACGTATTTCTTTATTGAATACTTTTCATAATGTGTTGCATTGGGAAATGCTTGTGTGATCGACACCTGCTTTGTGGAGGGGCTTGTTGCTGGGCGCTTGTCAGTCTTTTTTTTGACGTGCACTGATCATATTCGGTAACGTAATGGCGCTCCAAGTGTTGACACTGATTGGTGGTATTAACTTCTGTCGCAGAAACAGTTCTTCTGTAGTGTTTACATTTGTCCACATTTTGTTCAAGTGTCGTTTTCCTGAAGCAAAATGTGCCCAAACGACAGACACTCCGTTTTTCTTTGTTACAAATTGACCAGTTGACTCGGCGTTTGAGTTCTCCATGTTGTTTCCATGCCACTGACTGGATAGGATGGAGTCACGTGACTATACACGCGGTAGAATAAAAACGAAATAACACACAAGGAAATTACGTCGGTTATAGGATCTCTTTAGCCTTCTGTTTATGTCCTGCTTATTCAACTTATTACTTATTCAAAAAAAATCCTCTATTCTGGAAAAACCCTGTATATATAATTATTTCTTACAAATAAACACTTACTATCCCATTAAAGTACTGTAGTTTGACTTTCGGCTGCCTACGACTTTTCCCACAGTGCTATACGTTACAGTAACACTACTAAAATATTTAGCAGAGTATGCACTACAATAAAAATGATAAAATATTTAGCTGAATATATGTTACCATGACAAAGTTATACAATATTTAGCCGAATGTCACACTAAAACTGTCATGAAATATTTAGCTGAAGCATGCCACCATAATAAGTGTTAAAACATCCACCTGTCTGAGCCTATGCTGTACCCACTCCAGGTTCTCTCATTCCCCTCTGTTGGATGAAGATGATGAGGAAGATGAAGCTAAGGAGCCGATGCTGAATGAAGCCTTTGGTGAGGATCATAAACCCATTATTGTGTTCAACCAATGCTGCACCATTTTGTTTTTGCCCTAGCACTCACACACACTTTATGTAACTAATCGGCGCCTCTTTACATCCACCGTTCAAAAATCCCAGAATTAATCTTTAAGTAGTAACCATTTTTATAGGCACAGTGCTGTTATAAAAGGGATCACTGTCCAACTCCAAATCTGTCATTTTTTCCAGAGGGCATGAAGATAAGAGGCACAAAGATAGAAACAAATGGATCCCAGTCCCAGAAACTGCTCAGCAAAGAGGTAATTAAATCCAAAACCCCGGAGTAAAGAGTTGATTCAGTCAGATTTAAAACTACTGATTAGAGGTTAAATTCTGTGACTATAATTTGAAATGCTGACTTAGTTTCAGACAAATAAAGTGTCCTTTTTCTGGTTTTGAGGATGAAGACCTGAAGTGGGTTGAGGAGAACATTCCCACTACGGTTGCTGATGTGTGAGTTTGAGTTATTTTTTTTTTTTACACTAGCCCAAGTCCAGCTTCAGTCATTCTCTAACTGAAAACACATTTTTCTGTCTCTTTCTACCTTTCTCTTTTTTCTGTCTCTCTTCGTTTCCACTCCGCAGAGCCCTCCCTGTCATGCTGGATGAGGAGGAGGTAAATAAGAAACAAGTCTATTCTAATGGTCTCATGACCATGGCTGCCTGTCACATTAAATACACTTACCAGTCATACAAGGTCACGAGACTCATAGGAAACATTTCAATGTCCCCTTCTCCCTCTATCTTACTCTGTCTTGTTGTCTTTCTCTTCTCCTCCCTCATCCTATTTTTTCCTCTCTCTGCATTCGGCACTTTCCAGGAAATTCTCAAAACCAAGATGGAGCGATCCAAAATGGAGTAGAGAGATGAAGAATGAAAAAAGTACAAAGAAGAAATGAGAGCGTTTGTTTCCACAGTGATGGGTGTTGGAAGGATGAACATAATGTTGTGTTTCAGAAGTGTTGCCTTTAAAAGGGTGACATCCCTATGTAGATGTAAATTATTTTTCTTCATCTTGAGCACCGCCATGCAGCGCTAATGAACACTGTAGCTCTATGCCAGGTGTCACCCTATTCCCTATATTACTACTGACCATGGCCCGTTTCTAAAGTTGTCCAGTATCTAGGGTAACATTTGGGACACAACCTATTGTATTCTCAGAGAGAAGAGATACACTATGGAACTTTATTCTAATGACAGAGAGTAGGCGATATGGGTTGCATGTTACAATACTTACCCATATTGGACTGGTAAATTTAAACCAGTGAGGGGAAGGGAAGAAGTGGACAGTAGAAGGAGAGATACTTGAAGTCAGCGGATGAGTAGACTGTCTGGGCTGAAAATACTATACAGGAGTGTGATGTCTTACGTTTGTGAACATGTTGAAGATTTTTAATTTGATCTGAGTGTGCCCCAAATGACACCATATTCTCTAAGTAGTGCACTTCTCTTGACTTTCCAAAGTTACGCACTATGTAGGGAAAACGGTTGCCACTGATTTAGTGCCACCTGTTTGTAATAATATTGACACACACACCTTTAAATCTTCTACATTTTCCTGATATTAGCTAATATATCATTTGTTATTGTCACACTTATTGCGTATTTCACCCTTCTGTCACAATTTATTTTGTCACTCACTCCCAATATATTTTACTTGAATAGCCATCACTCCCAGTGCAATCTACTGTAACATGTTTCAATATACACCGGCTGATGTTTTTTTGACTAATTAGATCTGTTGCTAATTATAGAAGGGGAAAAAACATGGTATGCCTGTGTAATTGTGCAAATGTGGCCGGTGAAGGCCAATTAATTTATTCTGTAATGTTTTTTCTTTTTATTTGTCATGCATCGCAGGGTTTTTGATTTTGTCACAGAAAATGGTATGGAACATTGTAATTTATTTGTAATGTTATTGTATGGCGATTCTGTTCTGTTTATTCTAAGATTAAAGTTTATATTAAACCCTAGTTTTCTTGCATCAATTTGCAATATTCATATGAAAAAAAAGACTTTTAGGAAATTCTGTGTGAAATAAAACGTACTCTGGTCAACACGCTAAACTCCTGAAGTCACTGTGAATGTGCGCCTTGTGAATTCGTCCCTCGTGAATGTGCTGACTTTAGTCACGTGCCTGTCAAACCCGAGACTTGCAGTTATAGACATTCTGTAGTTGGAGAGGAACTAAACAGCTAGCTTGCTAACTAGCTCATCACCACGTAGAAGAAAGTGCACGACGACTAGCGGCTTTTTGAATTTCTCGTAAATATTATGGTTTTTAGTGATCGATATACTAGCATGGGATGATATGGAATTTACTTACCCCATCTGGCTAGCTAGCTAACGTTAGCTTTTCCTCCCGCTAGCTAGTCGGCTAGCTTCCAAGGCATTTCGTGTTTATTTTTTCGATGTCATGGCTTCAACAGATACAACTGGAATTTTCTTTAGGTCACGCGATACAGAAACGTTTTGATCGGTTGGTGGGACATGACATTTAGGCGTGCCTTGCTTCGTTGCGGCAGAGTGAGTGTTTGTTATTGTCGTTAGCTATCTGGCTAGCTAACATTAGTAAATAACTAACTAACTTGAAATCAGAGTTCCGGTCACCCGGTTTGTTAATTTATCAGAACTTTACCACCGAGAAATCTTCACAATGCATGATGCTTACGAACCGGTACCTATCTTGGAAAAACTGCCTCTCCAGATTGACTGTCTTGCGGCCTGGGGTAAGTTGATATTGTCAGTAAACCAACGTTGACTGGCTAACAGCACATTCTTGACACTAATTAGCTAATGTAGCCTAGGTACTAAGTTAACGGTCTGGTTGACACTAAGTAATGGCTGGTTTCTTTGCCGGCAATTAAGGTAAACCATCTTGGAGAGAGATACCACATTCGTCGGAAAGCGTTAATTTAGTAGAACAGTTTACTGTACTCATATTTACTTCCACTGTGTATTGTGTATTCTAGCGATGATCGCATAGGCTGCCCCCCAAAAGGTATCCTGCTCTACTTGCTATTTGGGTCGGATACATACGTATATCCTTTGTTATCGCTTTACAGATGACTGGCTGCTCGTTGGGACCAAACCAGGCCACCTCCTACTTTACAGGATCAAAAAGGATGCAGGTGTGTGGCTGTGGTGGTGGTGGTGGTTTCCAAAGTACTTTCGAGTTAATTACTATAGCAGGGGCTGTCTTTCTTTGTCGTAGGCACTAACAGGTTTGAGGTGACTTTGGAGAAATCAAACAAGAACTTCTCCAAGAAGATCCAGCAGGTAGGCAAGCAGACGTGGTGAGGATGGGATATTATTGGCTCCATTATTCCTTCATGGGCCCTGGTTTAAAGAAGTGCCCTTTAGAGGTCATAGGCTGCCATTTGGCAGATAGTCATTTTCTATGAATGAGGGAGTTTCAAAGTGTTTGCCGGCTCCCATCTGTTTGTGCTCGCTACGTGCTTTGTTTTAGGTCACGTCAACTGGCATTTTCACTTTTAAGGCTGGAGGATTTGAACCAGGGACCTCTCAGTTACAAACAATTGAAACACTAGGCTCCCAGCCACTGGCTTCTTTGTCATACCGTTATGGCGATCATGCATTTGATCTGTGTCCCGTGTTGTCTTGGGAGTGTTATTGAGATGCTCACAAACACACTGGAACACAGGTCACCAGGTTAACCTCCTCTTGTCTCTCCTCCTCAGCTCTTCGTTGTGTCCCAGTACAAGATTCTTGTCAGTCTCCTGGGTACAGTCAAACATTTGGTTGTTAATCTCAGTAGTCCATATGTGATCGGTTATTCACATGTTGCTTAGCTCTGTTTGCATTCCTATCTCTCCCCTACAGAGAACAACGTCCATGTCCATGACCTTCTGACCTTTCAGCAGATAACAGTGGTTTCCAAGGCCAAAGGGGCAACGCTCTTTGCCTGTGACCTGCAGGTAATCAAGTAGTTTTGGGCCCGTATTTACGTTTTCAGATGAGCACCACTGATGTGAGTTACCTCATTTGGTATCCATACAAACTTGATACTCTTGGGAAGTCCTAACTTTACACTAGCTCAACTGCTAGTCTGTGTCATAGCTCCTGTCAATATTCACTTTCCGTAAAATCTGTATAACTGAATCATAAATGTTCCGTTACCCAGTGACAACAATGTATTCTTCTACTGTCTGTCTGTAGCAGTCCCCCTCAGGAGAGGCCAGTCTGAGGCTGTGTGTTGCGGTAAAGAAGAAGCTTCAGATGTACTTTTGGAAGGACAGGGAGTTCTATGAGCTTCAGGTGAGAGAGGTTAACAAGATGGCCGGCTCATGCGATTAATGGATGAATCTTTAGACCTGTTTAATATTGTTTGTTAACCAGAATGTATTCATTGGATCAGTGTTTTTTTTCTGCTTGCGTGTTAGGGGGACTTCGCTGCCCCAGACATCCCCAAGTCCATGGCCTGGTGTGAGAACTCAATATGCGTGGGCTTCAAGAGGGACTACTACCTGATCCGAGTGAGTGCTGTCTTTGTTGTCCTTGTATCCCTCTTCTGAACAAAAACTATTTAGGCATGTTAAAACCAATTGAGTGAAACACTTCCTGTTTGTTCTTCCTATCTCTGTCAGTTTTTTCTTGTTTAGTGGTTATTCTAAATGAGTCTCTCCCTTGCGCCTTTCTTTTCCTGTCTCTCTCTGTCCTTGTGTCTGGTCTTTGTCTTCCAGATGGATGGTCGTGGCTCCATAAAGGAACTGTTTCCCACAGGGAAGCAGTTGGAGCCCCTGGTGGCCCCATTGGCTGATGGGAAGGTGGCAGTGGGTCAGGATGACCTCACGGTGGTCCTCAACGAAGAAGGTGTCTGCACTCAGAAGTGTGCCCTCAACTGGACTGACATCCCCATCGCTATGGGTACTAAGCATCTCAGTACATCAGCTTACGTGGAAATGCAATGCCTTCTAAATGGCACTCTGATCTCATTCTTCCACCTCCTTTTCCTTTTTGTCTTAAGGTGTGTCCCCCCCTGACTGAGGTTACTATCCTGCCGGGCTGCTGTCAGAAATCATTATTGTCAGCCATATTGGTCTTCAGACTCGCTACTTTTTATTTGAAATACTTCGGTGCGATGAACCTGGACATATTATGTTTTCAAATGACCCTGGAGACAAATATGCTCGACAGCAAACATCGCTTTTAAAAATCCTCTTTGTATTTTTATAGGCTCTGTTGTATTTCATATCATGGAAGCCAGCACTCACTGTCTAAAGAGGAAATGAATGCTTGAAGCTATTGAGGTTTTGAATTCAAACAGCAATTTCCTTTTTTAGATTGAGCAGCCTGGTCGTGTGATTTTGGCATGAAACAGGACAGGAAAATAATCTGAGGCCACGTACTGTTGTCCTAGGAATATTTCCCCAACCCCCGGACATCACTTTTGCACGAATAGCCGAGGCTGTTCCATGAGGGGCTAGTACTTTAGCAGCTTGCCAGTAGACGCGCCATGTGGCATTCAAATGATCAGACCACTTCCACTGGGTAATGTTTATCATGCCAACTTAGCCAAAAGTGTGTACATTTCTCCCTGCGCACTTCGCTCAGTCCTTTTTGACCCTCAGTCCTACTGCAACAGCTAATGCTAGAATCATGTACACAAAATCACATGCAGTCATGCTCGCCTCCTTCCTTATCTCTTTGTATGACTGGTTTGCCAAGACCTTGGATCTACCCCTGGAATTGGTAGTCCATGCCAAATGGGCCTCTGTTCAGCGTTGGTATACTGAAAACCCTGCGTTTGCTGGCTTGCCTCTGATGGAAAGCTTTTTGAGAATGGCTGAATGGCACTTATCGTATGAATGGGGATGTTAACCCCCGGTTTCACGGCTACATTTACATTTTGGCACATCAGATTCCTTATTATTTCCTCAATATTCCTTGTAGCTCGTGCTGTGACTGTAAATAGGAATGTTACAACCTTCCTGGTAAAATAAGCCTTAAGGGTTCGGTCTTTTTTTGACTTGATAAAGTACATTTGACATTTGTGATGTCATCAGTCCCGTGGACTGGAGAAGTCTTAATCAGTGGTCTATTGTGAAATCCTTCTACATTATGCTCATCTCTCTGCTGTTGTTTTCTTCTCCCCCTCCCTCCAGAGCACCAGCCCCCCTACATCATAGCTGTCCTGCCACGCTATGTAGAGATCAGGACCTTTGAACCGAGGCTGCTTGTTCAGAGTGTGGAACTGCAGAGACCTCGTTTCATCACATCAGCTGGGTGAGAATCCTGGCTAGCTACTTCAATATGCACGTAATTCGCGGGGGGAATCCAGGCTAATTAAAGCAACCTGGTTCTGTTGTCCTGCCCAGGCCCAACATAGTGTACGTTGCCAGCAACCATTTCGTGTGGCGCCTGGTACCGGTGTCCATCGCCAGCCAGATCCGACAGCTGCTACAGGACAAGCAGTTTGAACTGGCCCTGCAGCTGGCGGTGAGTGATCCGTCAGTACCATGACATACGTGATGTGGGTCAGTGCATTCATGCCAAAGAGCTCCGTGTCTTGCCATGTTTTCTCAGCCAGAGACTGTTTTCAGAATGTGCAGTCGGACATCTATCCAATAACCTTTTAGAAAATATTTCTTGCTTCCTAGAAAGGTTTTTTCTGGAACTCAAAAGTGTTCTTTTTTTAGGGTTTTTATGGTTTTTCCCAGAGGACAGGACTTGAGACTGAGGTGTAACGCCTCCCTGTGAAAGTGTGACTGATTACATCCCTGTCTCTCTGTCTGTCCCCGCATCCCTGTCTCGCCCCTTGTCCCTGTGTCCACCCATCCGCCCCCCCCCCCCTCTCCACCAGAAGATGAAAGATGATGCAGAGGGCGATAAGAGGCAACAGATTCACCACATCCAGAATCTCTATGCATTTAATCTTTTCTGTCAGAAGAGGTTTGATGACTCCATGCAAGTGTTTGCCAAACTCGGCACAGGTACAGTTGTGGCCTTCATCGCAATACTTATTTGGCGTTTTTCCGACTGAGGTTTTATGTCTCGGTCAAGGCATGGTTTTCATATTACACTAGAAGGTGTGGGTACATAACAAATATAACATTTTCGTAGTCGTCACGTTGAAAACCAAACCCTCTGTGGGGGTGGGTGTGTGGGTGGGTGTTCAGAGTGATTTCAGTTATTCATCTTTTTTAGCTAGCTCTGGAATTCAATCTATCAGCAGGTCAGATGCCTAAGTGTCTTTGAGGCAGACTTCATTATTATGTATCTTTCTCAATGCAAATAGATAACATTTATGGATACATTGTATTCTAACCATGCCCCCCACAGACCCAACACGTGATTGGGCTGTACCCTGACCTGCTGTATTCTAACCATGCCCCCCACAGATCCAACATGTAATTGGGACTGTACCCTGACCTGCTGTATTCTAACCATGCCCCCCACAGACCCAACATGTAATTGGGACTGTACCCTGAACTGCTGTATTCTCACCATGCCCCCCACAGACCCAACATGTAATTGGGACTGTACCCTGACCTGCTGTATTCTAACCATGCCCCCCACAGACCCAACATG
>JACXGJ010010847.1:0-20958 GCA_016801105.1 Esox niger
GATCCATCTCCACCTGAGGAGAGACAGACAGGACATTACTGGATCCATCTCCACCTGAGGAGAGACAGACAGGACGTTACTGGACCCATCTCCACCTGAGGAGAGACAGACAGGACATTACTGGACCCATCTCCACCTGAGAAGAGACAGACAGGACATTACTGGACCCATCTCCACCTGAGAAGAGACAGACAGGACATTACTGGACCCATCTCCACCTGAGGAGAGAGACAGACAGAGGGACAGACACTAGATGTAGATGGGGAAGTGGACTGTGCGCATATCTCTCCACAGTCGATCAGTTACTCCGGTGTTCTGTTACCTCATCAGTCCGCTCCCCGTCCGTCTTGATGATACGGTATCCGGTCACCTTGCCCGGGGCATGGTCCCAGGACAGTCTGGCTGAGTTGTAGTCCACCTCTGTGAAAAGCAGGTTCCTTGGAGGGCTCAGGGGTACTGCACAAAGATGTTAAAACATGGCAAGGTCACATCAAGGAGATCAACCGGTCGATCAAAAACGATAAAACATGGCAAGGTCATATTAAGGAGATCAACAGGTCGATCAAAGTAAATAAAACAGGGCAAGGTCACGTTCAGGTGTTTGAGAAGTGTCAACAGGCACCTGACTGCATCAAGACAATATGCAGCTCCGAAAACCACTGCAGCATTTTCTTCCCTTTCCAAAAAGTTGAAAAGAAATGTTTTGAGTGAAGAACAGAAGCGTTCAACTTGGAGTGGTCTCTTGATTTGAACCCTTCTGTTCCTCACTCAAAACTTTCCTTTCCAAAGTTTTTGGAAAGGAAAATCAAAGTTGCAGTGGCGTCTTAATTCTTTCCAGAGCTGCATCTTGTCTTGTTAATTCACTGGAGAGGTCACCTAGTCACCCAAGTGGATTGGTGAAACCCGTTTCTCCATTCAGCAGCTGGACGTTGGGGCTCCAGGATAGACTTACAGGTGGTCTTCTGGTTGGTCACAGGGTCACTGGCCTCCTCTCCGTAAAGGGCGTAGACGGTCACGGTGTACTCCGTAGCCGGCGCCAAGGTCGCCAGTTCCAGGTCGGTCACCGCCTCAGACACATTCACCTGTTGGTTTAACAGGGAAATGACAGGAACCTGGCGACGGGTCGGACAACAGCTTGGACCGCTCACAAGTGGCTTCCTGTCCATATATAATGCGCTGCCTTCAAACCGGCCCTGTAGGGTCCGTAATGAATATGGTGCCGTTTTGGAGAACCTCCATCTGGATGCCCGATTAGCATGGAGCAGCATAATTAAACATGAAACGTGAAGCATCTTTTCGCTGTCGGAAAACAGCTTTTATCTAGTGTTGGGGATCAGTCCCGAGGCTTGTGGTGGTACAGAATAGTCAGATCTAATGAAAATCTAATAGAATGTTAACAGCAGCTACCCAAAGGTACACATGGAAAATCCTTTGGATTCAATAACACAGTGGCAAAAAGAAACACATTCTTTTGATGTAGTTTATCTGAGGGAATACTGCTAGAGATAGAGACAGCCTCTGATTAAGCCCTAGGCCTCTCCAGTCACCATGACAAAGCCAAAGTAATTTATCTTGTGGAATAATCCTAGAGACTTGAGCAAGAAGCCGAGCTAGAAATACAGGCAGTTCCCTCATTGAGGCCTTTTCATGTCACCACTCGATCCATTAGACCTGCAGTGCATCGAGATCATCCGAGAGCTGCAGAAGTTTCCCTTCAATCCTTGAAGGAGACCTGTAGTCACAAAGCCTTTTAGCCCCCAGTGATTCTAAGGACTATCACCCAAACCAAAGAGACCAGGACCATCCCAATCCCCTTCGGGATGCCCCCACACCTCAGTCCGATCCCACCCTGGTCGGGGGGGCTTCCGGGCCCCGGGGTTACCTCTTTCTCGTCGGAGGCCCCGTCCTCAGACAGCGGGGCGTAGAGGACCATGTACCCAGAAGCACCGTCCACGCTGCGCCAACGCGCCCGTAAGCTGTTGTGGGTAACGTTGTAGAGCTCTAGGCCGTTCACCATGGGGAGTGCCACTAACGCACGGAGGCGCCCACGCGCACACACACACACACACACACACACACACACACACAAACACACACACACACACACACACAAACTCTGGTAAAGACATACTGTACATCTTGGCACAAGGCAGAAACTACAGAGCTACTTTAAAGGGCATAATTGTCATGATTTGGTCTCTGGAATGCCGAGCAGCGGCAGGATGGTTTTCCCAACTCTATCTACAGCACGACCTTGACCATAGCGAGGACTGCGGACAGCAGGATCGATGCACAGGGTGCTCTTGTCTCGACGTTACAACCAAACACAGACCTTTTAGTTCTACCTCAGTTAGGTGGGCTATTCTGTTTTTAGGTATATGAGATATGTATCGCTAATGGTTCTGGGTCGCTAGTGATCGGGGAGTGAGGAACGAGGCATGTCACAACCAAATTGCACAAATACCATTCTTATCTCGTAAAATGTGGCCACTGTGTAGCTTGAAAACAGGAAATAAATCTCACACGATTTTGGTACATTTTACCCAGTATGACACATTTACTTAGAAAAAAGTCAGTGGAATGAAATAGAATAGGCAAACAAGAGTGAATGTCCACAGTATGTAGAACGTACGATGATGCAGAAGCATGAATTACAGTCCACATAAATATATAGAGGGCATCTAGGTAGGGCACCAAGAACATCTTCCCGTTCGTGCAGAAGAGAAAGACTGGAAGGAGGGCGAGCTAGAGGAAGGAGAGAGAGGAATTAAGGAAGGGGAGTGAGGAAGAGGAGGAGAGGATGGAGGAAGAGAAACAAGGGAAGGCGGGGAGAGGATGAGGAGGAGTAGAAGGTAGAGAGGAGAGAAAAAGGGGAGAAGAGAAAGGTAGAGGGGTGATGAAGAAGAGGAGAAGAGGACAGAGAGAGGACGACTCACAGGTGGTCTCGCTGCCCCGGAGCCCCTCACTGGCTGAGCTGGGGTACACAGCGAACACGGCCAGCTGGTACTCGGTCAGGGACTTGAGGTGTTGCAGCTCCACCGAGGTCTCAGTGCCGTCCACCACAGCCTGAGAACTCGAACAGAGACTTGGTGAGGGGAGGCGCAGACTCCTCCCCGGACGACATCGGCAAACAGGCTTGTCTCGACCCCAAGCGGTTTTAGGGTCACACATACGGCAGTACAGTGAACAATTACGGACGAAGAACCCAACGGGTCCAGGTCACTGTACCCTTTGACCTTTGCCACAGGGTGCCTTCGACTAATGTGCTCCGAATGACCGTCGCCAAGGGAGATGTTAAGCATCCTTCTGGAGACAACTGTTACAGTTTAGCTCAAACATCTGGAGTCAGTAAATCCAGTCAGGCAGTCGTGTCGTGTAAACGTTCAGAAATCTCCTAAGAGTATTTTGGCAGTCGTGCCAAACATCTCCACAGTTCAGCCCCTGTCATTAGCATGCCTTGGATCCCAAATGGCACCCTATATTCTTCACATAGTGCCTGCTTCCGGGCAAGACGTTCAGCAGTACGTAGTGAGTAGGGTGTCATTTGGGACTGCAGAGGTTGTGGTGTGGGATGGAGGCCAATAAAGAGCTGCGACTGAGCTTGAGAAGACTGGATGAACGTCAGTGGGCGTGGTTTACCATTTACAGACAACAACAAGGCTGAATAGGCTGAATACAGGGGTTCAGGTTTAAGATGTTTTAACCGAGGCTGGATAAGGGTCATGGGTCAGGGGTCAGGAAAAAGGATAGGTCATATTAACTGAAGCTGGATAAGGGGTCAAGGTTATAGGTAGGGGTTGGAGGTCAGATTTTGTGGTTAGGGTTACAGGGTTCAGGGTTAGGAGGTTGTTTTAACTGAGGCTGTGTATAAGGTTGGGTTAGGGGTTAGGGGTTGAGGGGTTAGAGATTGGGTGTTAGGGCTAGGGTTACAATTAACATGACAGTCATGTTGGCATTCTCATTGTCTGTTCCAAAAAATTATAATTCCATGACACTAGGTAGTGAGTGTGTGTGTGTGTCACCTTTTCAGGTTGTCCTCCCTGCACTGGGTAGTGTGTGTGTGTGTGTGTGTGTGTGTGTGCGCGTGTGTCACCTCTTCAGGTTGTCCTCCCTGCACTGGGTAGTAAACAACACGGTACTTCTCCACCTTGCCAGGGGCGGGACTCCAGGACACCCTGAAACTCCTGGCCGTGACCTTTGATGTCACCATGTCCTCGGGGGCTCCCTGTGTCTCCTGGCTGGCCGGTTCTCCTGGGGGAACAGCATTGAGTTAACGGCCTGGGTAAGATGAAAGCCTGAACCCCCATTCTGCTGACAGGTAGATATCGGTACAGTACAGAGTGGAGCCCGGCCTTCTTCGGCAAGGACCTAAATAAGCTTCCAATGCAGATGCCAATTTTCCAAATCTGTATCTGGCTGGTTTGTTTCAACATGTTCACCTTTAATCTCCTTGTCCTGGTCCTCCACGCGCTCACAGACGATCTTGGTGAGTCCCTCTACGATGGAGCTCATGACGCTGAAGTCCGCCACGTTGAAAACGTGGGTGTCGTGAGGCTCTGAGGCGATGGCCCGCAGCTCATTGTCATCAGCATTCTTCACACCTGCAGAGGGGCAGGGACACAACGTTTCATTAAACCGTTATTCAACATCAGTAAATCTCCTGTAAGAGGGCTTCGTGTACAGTAGACAGGTCTTCTGTTAGGCATCATCATCATGTGTTCCTAATACAGTAAAGCTGTGGCATCATTTCCAAGCCATTGGGAAATGGCACTGCCAGAATAGATGCAGTCTGATGTCCTACCGATGGCGAAGAGTTCGATTCCTGCATCCCTCAGGTTACTGGCTGGAGGGATCACATCGTCCTGGGACTTCCCGTCCGTGATCAGGATCCCAACTTTGGGAACACCGCTACGGGAGCCTGACTCAGGCTTGAAGCTGTTTTCCAGGATGTAGGTCAGGGCCAGGCCTTTAGACACACACACACACACACACACACACACACACACACACACACAGGAAGAGTTTGACCCTGATACACACACACACACTCACACAATGACAAGCACCTGTCTACAAATTGATATAAACAGACACACATAAACACACATGACTGTGTGTACAATATATATTTGTACACATAATCCTATTCTCGATCGATCAACAGTCCTCACCACGTTCGAGTGATTTTTCTAACGACAAAATCCACTTGGCGCTAACGACTTATTCATCTCTAATTGAGCATATTAGCAGTATTCTCATTAGTGGTTTCCTTTGTCAGCAGCTCCACTTTATGTTCCCCACAGAAACAGAACATAAGACAGAACATTTGCATACGAACCGATTTATATTGCATTATTAAAAAAATATTTCATTCCAAATGTACAGTCTACTATAAAACAGCGTAGCATACATTTACTGTATTTCTTTTATGTTTGTGTGTGTGTGTGGACTACTTTTCCTGTAACGTTAGGGTTAGAAAGGTTTTGATAGAACTCGGTGTGTGTGTCAGAGTGTGTGTCGGTGTGCGTGTCGGTGTGTGTCGGTGTGTGTCGGTGTGTGTGTCGGTGTGTGTGTCGGTGTGTGTCGTTGTGAGGGCTCCCGGTCGGTACCGGTCAGGGTGTTTCCTCCTTTATAAGGCAGGCTCTTCACGGCGTCAATCACTGCATCCTTGTTGGTGAAGGTATTCAGGTGCCACTCAATCCTGGGGTCTCCACTGTACTGGGCCAGACCTGGAATACAAGTCCATTTGGGTTTCAGCTCGGACAGAGGCACCAAGTACTAAACCAAACAGGGACACTGCCGTTTACCTATCCGGGTCTGGTCGATCCCGACGCTGAACGCGTTGACCAGGTTCTCCAGGAACAGGCGGACCAGGCGGAAGTTGATCCTGCCGATGCTCCAGGACCCGTCAACAAGGATCACGATGTCAGCCACGGACTGAGTCGCGCAGACAAACGGATCCACTGAAAGCAAGACGGGAGGCGGGAAGAACACCACTTCAACACACATTCAACCGTCCAGCGGACAAACACCATGAAGGGATTATGGATGTGCAGACTTGGTCCAAGGCAGAACGCCAGAGAAAATGTTTAGAAATATCTCAGGCAAAAATAAAGAAAAGACAATATTTCTTTCAGGTGAAGTCTTTATTGAACATTAACACAACAAGAGGAAAACTCTAAAGCATCTCTCAGCACAGCAGCCACACAAAGGAGACCAGGACATTGAAGGGTACCAAACAGTCACATGATATTCCATCTGAAAACCCATTTAAGGTACACTTCAATGGTTTGGAAGAGAATACAAGAGTGACATCTGGTTCAAGCCAATTGGAAAAGACAAAGCAGTGCAAGTGGCTCCCGAAACAACATGCTGCTCACAGGGAGATCATTCTGACTGGGACTGTGATTGGTGGGATTTCTCTGAAGCAGGGTGAGGTCACTTTAAGAAGACTGTTTTTGGAGGAGCATGAAAAAAACACCCATTCACTGCCATAAGTTGCTACTGTAATGATGTTCTGCTGAATGACATAAATGTGCATTTAAACGGCAGAGGCTGAACACATCCATGGAGTGTGACTGCCGTCGCCTCTTCAGCTCGTTATCTGAATTCTCATTTTCCCTCCTCATCACTGATTCCAACATTACAAAGTGGTGAGTCCTCTCTGACTCCTCGCCTTGTTTTCACTGAGGACGGCAGAAACTGACGATGCATTTTTCTGATACCGTGGGATGCTGTCCGGTCCAGACAGATCTCAGCTTGGAGTGTGGGAAAACTAGACCCTCTGAGCCGGCTCTGGGTGAGATAAGGGATGGATAAACACACACACACACACACACACACACACACACACACCCCTAACTGGAAGCGCTCCAGGTCAGTCTGCCGATATTGTACTCCATCGTCTCTTCCCAGTCATTTCTTTAATCAACATGATTTAATACACTTTTTTCCGACGTTGCTCTGCTTGCAAGACGAACTGGCAATTCCACAAGATCCTGTGTTTTCAAACTGCCAAGCATCCCTGTAATGCAATGAAATTATTCTTAAAGAGAGACACATTATTCTTACAACGCATTTTGAGGTCCATTTCTGTTTAAACATTTTTGTTTACCCAGGCCGTGTTGTGTTTTTCTGCGTACTGTCTCGGTACTGTGAGTTGGTTCTCGAGTGACCTACCTGATTCAATAACGGCTGAATAAAAAAGAAATATCTATTGACAACTACATCATCAGTGTTGACAGTAACTCCTCCAGTCAGAAGAGGAGTCCCGTGAGGGATGTTATGTCCAAGCATATAAAACGCACAGGGTTAGCGAGGAAAATGCCAAGCTAGCAATATCAGAAGCCTCTCGCCGGGCCAGTGAGCACACCGTTTAACTCCGGCGAAAACAAGCCAGCCTATGCTTTCCAACGCGGGGGAGAGACAAATAGTGCTAGCTCAACTCCGCCAGGACTCACGCCGGTGAACGAGGATCTCAGCTAAATCCCGTTCCGTTCAAAGTACCGTGATCCGAGAGGCGGTGTCTAAGTGGACCCCATATATTCAATACAGACGGGTTCGGTGGCAGAACGCTCTGTGTCATCAAATCCAATGTTTTGCCATTCTTCATGGCCCATTAATATCGGCAAACACAGATGGAATTAAACCCGTCGGACTCTTGGAGAAGCCCTATTAAGCCTCCATCCAATTCCACAACCAACTGACATTAGAACATTTGGATTAGATTGCACTATTAGGCTCCAACGCCGCAGCCAACTGACGTGCCACAACACATACAGGCGGCTAATTCCCCGGGCATTTATGTGGAAATAAGTCAGACATACACAGGAACACCTGTGAAGAGAGACACCTTATCCCGGCCCCATTGTTTGCCCCTCAATTATATAATTCCTCAACAGAACAGACATTAACATTCTGGGTTATAAACTAGACTATGAGACAAGCGGGTCCACACATGAGAGGGGCCGTCAGGTTTTTGCTAAGGACCTTAGTTAAGACAGTGAGTTATGAATACATTTTGTTTTCAGTCACAAGGTAAGACAGGCGGTGTGGAAGAGGAGTCAACAACTGTCAGGAGGAGCAAAGAATCTGGTAGATAGTTGAGCCCAGGGGTAAGGGGAATGGGGGGGGGTCAGCTCTGCCATTGAACAGACAGTCCCCATCGCCGTGTTATGACGGGGGGGAGACAGGTCAGGCTGCGCCAAGAAGCTGAGTCATCAATAAAACTCTCTGCCTCTTCATCCATTCACAGTGCACAGGCGGCCCTGATCTCACCCACTCAGAGTCAAACCTCCCCCTGCCCTTCTCTCCCCCTCTGTGTGGGTGGGTGTGTGTGTGTGTGTGGGTGGGTGTGTGTGTGTGTGTGTGTGTGTGTGTGTTTGTGTGTGTGTGTGTGTTGCGCCTCAACCACAAACAGAACAGTGACCGAAATAGTCACGCACACGGCTGGGTAACTACAGAGACAGATTTACATGGCAGGGCATTAACAATATACAGGAAGGTAATTAAACTCTGCTGTATGAAGAAGTCTCCTGATAGTGTAAAATTGATGAGTGTTAACTTTATGGCTGCATTTCATCAACCAGCTTGGAAACATCACAAAAAACTCTAACAATCCATGAAATACAACATGTATATTAATGGAGTGAACAAATTAACCTTATTACAATGAAAGAGGAGTACTTTTATTTCTAATAGGCTTTCCTGCAGTCAAATTACTTGATGCTGTTCCTTTGAGGATCACCTATCCAGTGGGTTTCCATTTGCCTTTTATTCTCTTAACAGTCAGTTTAGACGAAACGTGAGGACTTGAAAGGAGGAGAATTGGTGAGAGGAGAGTTTCCTCTTTTATTTACCTCAGCTGAACCCCAAACACCACCACCCACTGTGAAGAGGGTTCTCGGTCTCCTCCTCTGTGTCTGTCTCCCCCACCATCTCCCTCCTCTCCCCTCCCTCCTTCCTGTTATCCAACCCTTCATCTATCATTCCGTCGCCACAACAAAGGACACCCTGAGGTAAAAGTATGAAGTAAAACACTGGAGGACGTTGACTTAAGGAGACACAGGGGCTTCTGGCCAGTCACTGTGACACGGCACAAATCCACTTCTCAAAGTACAGCGACTAAATCCTCTAATTTCAGGGGCCTGAATAAAAGCCGCAAAGGTTTAGAGGTTTACCCCTTGGCCCTCAGCCACGAGTGGATGACAGGCCAGCCAACGGTCAGCTGAAAGCCTCAGTGTGTGTGGGGACCGTGTTTGAGCTTCACATGAAAGATGAGAACAGCTCGTGTCGTGGTTTAGCGGCACTGCTAATAGCAGGCCCCAGACCACACATCAAACGCATAGTAGGAAAGAGACAGGTCAGGGCCGAGCTGGACAGGAGTTCCTTCTCAGCGGGCTACGTTCCATCTGGTCGGGGAAACAGAGGACTTGTGGCCAAGGCCGTTGCCGAGCGACGTGAGGTGAAAGCTTAGTCTTCAGCTTGGCGGTTCTCAGAGCGCGGCCGCTATCACTGTGGGGTGTGGAGTGGAGAGCTAGCTGAGCACAGACAACCCGAAAGGCCACTTCAAATTGTTAAATCAGTCACCTAGAATGTGTGTTGTTTTATCTACAGAGGGAGTATGAGGGCACTTAAGCTCTAGCTTAGTAACAGTCCATCAATGTTGTCAGGAACCGGAACCATCCGGATCTCGTGCTTTATTTTCTGACTAGCTTCTTGTCTCCTTGAAAACCAGATGTGGGGTCTCCCCCTGAGGTGTTTATTACCACCTGCCCCGTTCAGTGGCAAAAAACGTAACAAGACTCCGCGTCTCTTTCTGACGCGGTGCAGAGAGGCGTACTCACTAACGTCTATATTGTACTGACTAACCCTTGAACACAAACAAAGTGTTTCTGTGAGCCTTAAAAATGTAACCCCAAATTACAAGTTCATCTGATCTACAAGTGGAGCTCAAATATAAAAACATACAATGGAAGTTGCTCAGCTCAAGAATGTCTACTAGATAACTTCTGTGTAAAATGTTCACAATGCACATTTAAATACCTTTTGTACTGTTTTCTCACAGGCAAACCATCCAGTCAAAGATTATTTTGACCTAAACCAAATACCTGAAATAGAAAGAAAGAGGGAGAAAGCAAGAGAGAAAAACAGACACAGAGACAGAAAGATGGATAGAGTGATCTTTGTTTCCTCTATAGTTCATTTTATTACACAGCATTTTTGTCCTTCATGCTAAAACCACAGCCGCTTTTCCAACCTAGCGTTAGAAATATCAGATAATCCGTGCGTGCGAGCGATCCTGCGTGCGTGCGTGCGTGAGGGTGTACACGTGCGTTGTGTCAGAGACATCGCAGCAACTTCACCCAGTGCCAAGCATTTCAGTGTCCGAATAAAGGCAGCCTTTGTTAGGCATGAAACACACACTTAATCGCTCAACTTAATACAAACAAATTGCCAAAGCAGATAATATGATATAGTCCAGATATTTGAGTTTCAGGCCATGTCAGGCAGTTAAGGAAAAATATTTTTTCTTGTCCTTTTATGGTCTGACATCCACTTTTTCTCTTTTACTCTGTTTGTCTACCCAACTCTCTTTCACACTCTCTATTCCTCTCTCTCGCTTCCTCTCAATATCTCTCTCTCTTCCTTTGTCCTTGTAAGTCAATCTCTTTATCTCCCCCTCTCTCCCTACCACTCTCAATCTGTTTCTCTCTCCATGTCCGCCTCTCTCCCTCCCCCATTCCAATATCTTAACGAGAATTTCAACATGCTCGAACTGCATGACCTACTAGTCAAGGATGCTGTTTGTGATAGCTTCCTGTTTTACTTGCCAGGCTGTGAGCTCTAATTCTGAATTCGGTTGAGATTTGTGATAGCTTCCTGTTTTACTTGCCAGGCTGTGAGCTCTAATTCTAAATTCGGTTGAGGTTTGTGATAGCTTCCTGTTTTACTTGCCAGGCGGTGAGCTCTAATTCTAAATTCGGTTGAGGTTTGTGATAGCTTCCTGTTTTACTTGCCAGGCTGTGAGCTCTAATTCTGAATTCGGTTGAGGTTTGTGATAGCTTCCTGTTTTACTTGCCAGGCTGTGAGCTCTAATTCTGAATTCGGTTGAGGTTTGTGATAGCTTCCTGTTTTACTTGCCAGGCTGTGAGCTCTAATTCTGAATTCGGTTGAGGTTTTTGATAGCTTCCTGTTTTACTTGCCAGGCGGTGAGCTCTAATTCTAAATTCGGTTGAGGTTTGTGATAGCTTGCTGTTTTAATTACCAGGCGGTGAGCTCTAATTCTAAATTCGGTTGAGGTTTGTGATAGCTTCCTGTTTTAATTGCCAGGCTGTGAGCTCTAAATCTCAATTTGGCTGAGGTTTGTGATAGCTTCCTGTTTTAACTGCCAGGCCGTGAGCTCTAATTCTGAATTCGGTTAAGGTTTTTGTGTTAATCTAAAATGGTTTAGCCAAATATTAGGAGACGCTTTTCTGTAAGTCTTTTGTCCCATGATGTCTGATTTGACTGAAATCTCCATCACTTTCTCTCTCTATCACTCTTTCCTCCGCTGCCTTTCTTTAGCCCTTTTCACTCGCTCTCTGTTCCTTTCTCTTTTTCTCTGTCTGTCACTCTCTCCCTCTCTATCGTCTGGTTCCTCAGCTGCTGATGGAGGACAATTGAATTCTGTTCACTTCTCTGTGTTCAGTGGTGGTTGTTGAGAAAAATGTATAACTGTGTGAAAGTCACAATGAATCTTTCTGTGTTGGCCGCTGTTCTCTCATCTAACAGAGAGCCCACTCACAATGTGGGTTCTGGCAGAGATCACACAGTCACCAATCAAGTTACTTTGGACTTGGAAATATTTCAGTTGATGACAAATGTTTAAGTGTGCAGTTAGAGAGGACCAGAAAACGTCCACAAGATTCCTGCTTTTCAGACAATTTAGTTTAATTGAAAACAGACTGATAATAGTAAACTGTCTCGGTCAGCCTGCCTGCCTGTCTGTGTGTCTGTCTGTCTGTCTATACTTTTGTCTCTCTCTGTGTTTGTCTGTCTGTATTTCTGTCTCTCTGTGTGTATGTGTGCCTGTGTGTGCGTGTGTGTCAGTCCGCCTTTCAGTCTTTCTGCGAGTCTATCTTTTTGTATGTCTCACCCTCTTTATTTTTCACAATATATTTCTGTTTATTTCACTCATTACTTCCCATTTGCCTTCTCTCTCCATCCCTCCCCCTCTCCCCTCCCCTCTCCCCTCCCCTCTCCCTCTCTTTATCTTCTCTCATTCCTTTCCTCTCCTATCCTGCTTGTCCCAGGGTCAAACAGACACCGACCAACGACATTACTCTGTTCTTCCTCTGCTCCTCTGATTTTAAACAAGATCTCTCGCTCTCTCAGCCCTGCAGGAAAACCCATCAGCGGTCCTATCTTATATCTGCAACGGCAATATGGACCTCTTCTTCCCCTTTCACTACTGGCTGAATGATTCTGCCAAGCCCTTAGAATTCATCAATGGCACATCTCTCCTTATTCACTCCGAGAGGGATGACCCTCTGTCCGTAGATAATGTGTTTTGGGATATTCTACTGAGACCTATCCAAACCGCAACTTACAACCCAGTAGTGAGAAGGTCCTTGTAAACTGGGTGATAGCCATGGAATATCACATAGAATACCACTGCAATGACAAAGATACTTTAACCACGTCGGTAACCAGGTTTAGCCCACACGGTACATAAGAGGTTTGTGGTCTATGGCCGGTAACCAGGTTTAGCCCACATGGTACCTCAGAGGTTTGTGGTTTATGGCTCACATACAATGGCAAGGGGCTACAGCCTCTGAATTTGGTGTTATGTCTAGAAACAGTCGTTAGCGGTGGTATGTTATCCGTTAATCACACCACCTTTTAGTTCCCTCTGGTCTGAAGCACAGCATGAGGAATAAGGCGCCATTTGAGAATCATTAACATTCACGGGTGAGCTCCATCAAACTGGCGATCAGACAGACTATTTTCGAATTTGTGACTTTATTTACAAATGTATTTCAGGCCTGACTGGTTGTGTGACAGTGTCTGAGAATGGAGGTCAAAGGGTGCAGGCCCTTCGCAGGTCCTGGTCACATGTACTACATTGCTCTTTTAGGACTAAACCACTGTTCATACTGACCAGTCCCCCTGTATGTTGTAATGTGATTTTCCTCCTCTGCATGGAGGGATTGTCTTCCAGAGGTCTGGGCCTGTGGGCTGGGATGAATGCCCTGGGACAGTTATGCTGTGTCACCCACTATTTCCCAGCGTGTCGCCCGCTACCAACAGTAATCCAGTTGGCATTTCTTCTGTTTCCACTCCAGCGAGCACACAGACCCAGACCGGTCAGAAGACAGACAGAGGGACAAGCATATTTAGACATGTACGCACACGCACACGCTCACACACTCACACACACTCACACACGCTCTTCAAATTGTTTATTTGTTGTTCTATGCCTATGAAAAAAAACTCCCATGGTTACAATTTCGCTACAAATTATAGCTAAGAACCGGTGTTATGTTGTGGTGAAAGACTGCTCTTTGACTTTAAGACTCCATGTAAAGGTGTGGTGAAAGACTGCTCTTTGACTTTAAGACTCCATGTAAAGGTGTGGTGAAAGACTGCTCTTTGACTTTAAGACTCCATGTAAAGGTGTGGTGAAAGACTGCTCTTTGACTTGTAGCAGATGTTGTTGTGGGTTTAGTGAAATGCTTTTGTCTTCACTCCTAAAATAATGCAATTAGTAAGACACATTCATTATTACTTAAAACATCAAAAGAGAAAGTTCACAAAAGTCAAATGACCAGGATTCAACAAATGAAGCGTGACCTGTGTTTACAAAAGCCTGGCTGAAAGTGTGTGTGTATCTGTGTGGATGTGAGAGTTGAAAGCTCAGTTATCTGTCAATGAGAAGTAGGTCTTTGCTACTTATTTTGCTACTTATTCTAACTGCTACTTCAGTTAGAATAAGATAAAATGGACTGACCAGAAGACGGTGACCACTAAAGCTTGAAGTCTGTTTACAGTAGATTAACCTCGCCTTCTCTATTCACCACCTAAACCTTTGCCAGAAACCAACTCAGACAATTGCTATTACACAGAACGTTACAAAATAAAAGGATTGGAAAGCGTAGCGGCTAAATATATGGCACAAGACCCAAAACAGTAGATGAATGTGTAAAATATCACAGCAGACTGACATCTTCCTGTCTTGTTTTCTTAATAACAATGGGAAAAAGCAATGGAAAGAGGTTTGGTCTTCCATTCTGTTTTGATCCATAGTTTTGTTAATAATGTAGAGAAAGGAACGGCAGAGAGGAAAGAGGGAGTGAAGGGAAGAGGAAATCTGCATCTAAATTATTATTCAAATTGACCTCTGAGTTAACAAGTGCTTGTTCACGGACTGGCAAGATAACGACCATCACAGCAATCATGCAATTACCTAAAACCATGACTCCACCCAGCCTCCACCCAGCCTGCACCCAACCTCCACCCAGCCTCCACCCAGCCTCCACCCAGCCTCCACCCAGCCTGCACCCAGCCTCCACCCAGCCTCCACCCAGCCTCCACCCAGCCTGCACCCAGCCTCCACCCAGCCTCCACCCAGCCTGCACCCAACCTCCACCCACTCACCTCCACCCAGCCTCCACCTAGCCTGCGCCCAGCCTCCACCCAGCCTCCCCCTAGCCTCCACCCAGCCCCCACCAAGCCTGCACCCTCACCTCCCCAGCCTAGCAAAATAGAAGTACAGTGTTTCATAGTGTTTGTAGTAATGTAGTTTAATGCAGTATTGTAGTATAGTAATGTAGTTCAATGTGGAAATCTAGTTAAGGCAACTTTAAGGCAAGTAAGGGGTAAATACAGATTAAGATTGAGATTGAGATGCAATTGTTTGCAGATTATCTGTCAGATCTGCAGATCTTCAGTCAGTGGAGGTCTTATCTGCATTCTGTTGACTTCAAAATGCAGAAGCAGGGCCTCTTAGCACCTCAGGTGCTTCATACACCTATTAAGCCTGAGGCGAATCCCAAATGGCACCCTAGTCTAATTAATATAGGGCACTTTATCGTGACGAGGGTGTAATTTGGGCCCCGGCTGAGACCCACTGAATCCATCTAATACCACTGTGGCCTCCTCAATCTTCGGACTGAGTCTCAAAAAGTGCCCTAAATCCTTTACAGCGCCCTACCTCTGACCCCTTGTCTGAAAGGTCAAGGTCTCTGCGTGGCCGCTCGTTTTGGATCCCAAACCCTTCAAATCATGAGCTGGGCTGCGGTTAGCAGCCGGAGACCATTTACAATCAGGGAGGATGACATTAAATAAATGATAATGCAAGAAATGAACCAGCCTATAAATATAAGTGTCTCTGCAGGTTTCCCCCACATGCAGTTCTTCTGATGGATGTTCAGAATAAACCATTGCCCTCTATCTAAACTATCCTCTATCACTTCTATCACACCATCCCTGGGCTCGGTGCGGGGGGGCGGTGTATGTGTGAACATATATATAATGTATCTCTGGAGGTGTATGTGGAGAGTCAAGGGGAGAGGCCGTTAGGTAGTCATCCGTTAGTTCCTAATGGTCTCTATCCTGGACGTTAGCCATTTGTTTTGGCTGCTACGGACGAGTACACAGATCCACAGCCGTCAAAGTGCAATACAATTAAATAAAATTACCTCAAAGTATTTGTAGATCATAAATAGGGAAGGATGATACTTCTGTTCTTGTTTAAACTACAGTGGAATAGCTTTAACGCGGCGCATCAGAGTGGATATGATTATGTAGCAGAAACTGCAGATGGCTAATGGATAGAAATAATTTGGGCAAAAAACGAAATGAGAACTTTGTGGCGTAGAAGAGACTAACATAGATATCTCCCCCATTAAATCAAACTAATAATAGATGTGCAGCTATTTACATGCTGTATGGCACAAAACCAGATAATGGTTTTCAGAGGTGAAACAGAAAACATTCCACTCATTCTCCAATGACGCCATTGACCTCTGACCCCCCGATCCCCAAAACTGTATTCCACAGGAGACCCGCTCTTGGTCCGAGTGAAGGACCTTGTTCGTCTTTCAGATGGCTGTGAGCCCGTTCTCTGAGGATGTGGAGCTGTGGAGCAGCAGGAGTGGAGCTGTGTGAAAACACCAACACACATGGATAAAACATGTGTGGAACAGGACAAATATAAACTGTGTTTGGGTTTTGTAATTTCCCTCCCTTCATTCTGCCTTCTCTTCATCTCTCCCTCTCTGCTGACTCTGCAAGGACAATCAACAAATCTGAGGACGAATATAAACCTTTTTATTTTTTCCCCCCTGCGCTATACTTAGACACCCAGAGGTTTTTGGAGAAACAAGAAACAAAATGACTGTTCGGTCCTAAAGCATGGGCCATATTTAAAAGTACAGAAGATCATAGGGAATTGGGGGGATTTTGTAAACTGCCATGTCTGAGACTCCCTGGGTAGCTGTCAATATGCAGTAGCAATTTTAGCTTTGGATAAAACTAGAGACCATAATGGATACACCCGAACAGTATAAACTCTATTACAACAAAAGTCACAAAAAAAAAACGGCTACAAAATCAGCGTTTTGAGAACTGATAATGCTAGATATACTGTTCAACGTGTTGCCTGTGGGGAATTTGAGGGTTTAAATGTGTTTTATGTTGTGTGTTGCAATATGAAACTGTAGGAGCTGTTAATATGGCCTAGTCTCCTAGAAACCTTTATTTTTAATCTCTGTGAGACTGAAACCAGGCAAAATACAGTAGTATATAATATATGATCTATTTTTGAGAGATCATATGAAAATATATTAAATCTGGCACTTAACTGTAACTATAATCTGGAAACTCCATATGGAACCTGCAGATAGGACTTGTGTAAGTGGCTTGTGGTGTTTCGGCTGTGAGGTTTCAGTGATTACAGGGTGACATCCACCGGGTGTCATCCACAGGTTGTCATCCACAGGGTGTCATCCAATCAATCAAATCAATCAATCAAATCAACGATCCACAGGGTGTCATCCACAGGGTGACATCCACAGGGTGTCATATACAGGGTGACATCCGCAGGGTGTCATCCACAGGGTGTCATACACAGGGTGTCATACACAGGGTGTCATACACAGGGTGTCATCCACAGGGTGTCATACACAGGGTGTCATCCACATGGTGTCATACACAGGGTGTCATACACAGGGTGTCATACACAGGGTGACATCCACAGGGTGTCATCCACAGGGTGTCATCCACAGCTGCTTTTAGCAACCGTTGCTTAATCTGCAGTAAAAATCCTGTTCCTCTGTTTAATCAGAGGAAGATTGAGAGGGAATGTCTTTTGACCCCCGCCAGGGAGTCGGGGGGTGAAATAGGTAACACAAAACCGCACACAAACACTCGAAAATTTAACTCTGCCGGACACTTTGATAACAACACATGACCCGGGTTACAGCCTGTGTTAGAGCTTGGGTTACACCCTGGGTTATAGCCTGGACAACAGCCTTGCAGGACAGACAGGCGCCACAGCTAATTTCGGCCTCTTGGATTTCAGATGCAGGAGGACACAGCGTACCGTGGGCAGAACCAGCGTACTGTGGGCACAACCAGCGTACCGTGGGCACAACCAGCAGATCACGGCTGTGATCACTGGGATGGCGAACCACCTGCACCATACAAGCGGCCCTCCCTCTGTCTAATCTAACAGGACAGACACCAGGCTGCTGTCGAACGCAGATCCAGACGTGCTGTTACCACTGCGCTGGTGTGGAGGAACGGTACGCTAGCGCTTTGGACCCAGCCGGACGGCGCCATCTCCGGCTGAAAGGCATGGAGCAGCGTCTTCCTCCTGGACTGCTGGGGTGTCGTCACATGGCTCTGGGTCTGTGGCTAGGGGCTAAAAGTAGGGCTCTACACAGAACACAGGGTGCCATTTGGGATGCCTGATATCTCCAAAGAGAATCTCCTAGCGCCTGCAGAGGTACGCGTGCATATCTGGTAGTGTGTACGCGTGCATGTGCGTGTGTGTGCGTGCGTGTGCGTGCGTGTGTGTGCGTGTGTGTGCGTGTGTGTGCGTGTGTGTGTTATTGTATCAGAGAGAGATTACCATTCTCGCTGCCTCTCAGTGACTCGCTGCTTTGCTCTTTACGGTGAGCAGGGCAGCCATCTCCCATCTCACACACAGCAGCTTCCCCTGGAATATTGTTCCACTTCAATGCTTCGTCATTCCAATAAGCTGTAGACAAACACTCTTAGGTCCAACGTCCGTCTGAATGCCGCCTGCCCAGCCCCTTTGTTCAAGCTAGGGGCATTTTTGTGTATTCTTTCTGTACACGTTTATTTACACGTCTACATTTTCTCTCTGAAAATTCAACTGTTAGGTTCATGCGCCCCCCCCCCCATCTCTCTCGGGAGAGCAGAAAATTGTTATGAACCTAAGACCTAAAAACGTTCCTCTCCAATGTGACAGTTTTCTCACACTATGGGAACAATCATTGCCCTGACTGACGCTGAGGTTGCTTTATGCACTTTGTTTACTGTGCAGAACAAACTGTATTTCTAACAGCTAATCCGCTACATCAGGCCGCATCTCTCAAAGGAAAAGGGTATGAAACGTCTCTCTGTTTCCTTCAGTACTTTCTCCTCACGCACTCCTTGTACATGTCCTGAAAGTGATCCATCCACTTGCTAGGCTGTCAGGCACTATCGACCCCCGTGCGTCTAGGGGTCTTAGCTCCTCCTACACAGGGCTTAGCTCCTCCTTTCCAGGGCTTAGCTCCTCCTACCCAGGGCTTCTCAGTACCACAACAAAACATTAGCAGTCAATCCAGTGGGGACCAGAAGCTACGGGGAGCTTGGATTGGTCAACGTGAATGCCACGTTGCAGAGAATTTACATGTCAATTTGGTCATGGCCTGTTAATGTTCTAACGCCATGTCCATCCAAAGGCCCCCTGTGCTTACTTCGCATTACCTTTACTCAAAAGGCCCCCAAGATGAGCAGTGGATTCCTTTCATTATCTCCATTCTAATCTCTCTCTTCCTTCTCTCCGTTCTACACATCCCTATCTTCCCCTCCCAGAACTCACTCCTCCTTTTCCTACCTGTTGCCTCTGTCCTTCCCTGGACCCCAGCGGTCTGTCCTCCTATATAAGGTCATCTGATGACCCCAGCGGTCTGTCCTCCTATTGAAGGTCATCTGATGACCCCAGTGGCCTGTCCTCCTATATAAGGTCATTTGATGACCCCAGCGGCCTGTCCTCCTATATAAGGTCATTTGATGACCCCAGCGGCCTGTCCTCCTATATAAGGTCATTTGATGACCCCAGTGGCCTGTCCTCCTAGAAAGGGTGATTCGGTGACCTCAGGGTCACCTATATATAGTCATCACAACACCGCTTCATTATCACGCCTCCCCCTACGGCCTCGGCGATTACCCAGGGGCCTCTGTTTGGCAGACAGAACCTCTGACCACAAAGGCTTTTACTGCAGGCCCAGACAGCAACCTGTTCTAAGGAAGCTATAACTAGCTCTGGTTTTGTGTGTGTTTGTGTGTGTGTGTGTGTGTGTGTGTGTGTGTGCGTGCATGGGTGTGAGTGGACTTCTAGGGCAGTTTTAACAATGGCCGAGCCTTGGGTCTCAAATAAATTGTTAGGCTCTCATGATACAACTCTTTCTCCCTTTCTCTCTCAGACAATCACAGATCCTTCCAGTCAGTCTAGGTCTTTACAGATGTACCCTTTCAGACACAATACAACAAGGCCTGACCCCATGGCATTGATGAGCTGAGTGGACTTGTTACTGGCTACACTGATGTATGTGCATGTGCACCAAGCCATTCTCATTGATAGTATTAAGAAAACACAGAAATATCATCTGTTTGAAAAGCAAAATGCTCTGTAAACAGCCTACCGTGACGGTGACCTTACTAACACATCTGATGCACAGCTGGAAAGCATTTTGTCGGCTGTGCAAAAAATAAATCAAGGGCACCTTTTGGATTCTATCTTTTTACGTGTTTTTGTTATGATTCAGGTCCTTCTGTCCTTTCAAGGAGGCAATCCTTTTTGAAACCCTCCCAAACGGAGACACATTGAAGGGAACGGATTGGGTGTGTCTTAAATGGCAGCCTTTTGCCATTATAGCTCACACTGGATCAGGGCTCAAGTCAAATGTAGAGCACTAGATGGGAAGAATGATTATGTTTGTGGTGCTTCTTCTGATCCGGTTACAGAGGCAACAGCAGACAGTCAAGTGAGGACAGAACAAAAGCCCTCTACCCCGTAAGAAGAAGTGACAGAGTTCTCTTACGTTCAGAACTCCGGTGCAATGGCGTCCCGTTCATGTCAGACTTCGGAAGTTAGGGCGTAGTTCTCTGCGCTGAACTCTGAAGTCGGAGCGTTCTGTTCTGTTCAGAACTCTCCAGTGTGAACGTTCTTTGCGATTCAGAACTCAGAAGTTAGAGGGTTCAGTTCATGTTTATTCTCTGGGGATATCCAGGGCTTTTCCATCGAAATAACAGAATAAACAGATGAACCATTTACAAATAAAAGGCCTGTTTGCACATTGTTGGCCCTCTTTTTAGTCCTGCTGCATGACAAAGTGTCACCCAATGAGCTTAGAGGCACGAAGGCCACTTCTGGTCCAACGTTGTCTCATCTGACCATAATGCTTTTGTCCAGAACTCTAACGCTCTTGAAGGTACTGTTACCTGTAAACTTCGGAGTGGTTTGCATCTTAAGATATACACTCTGACATTCTGCTGGTGTTTTGTAGTCTCTAACATTCTGCTGGAGTTTGGTAGTCTCTAACATTCTGCTGGTGTTTGGTAGTCTCTGACATTCTGCTGGAGTTTGGTAGTCTCTGACATTCTGCTGGTGTTTGGTAGTCTCTGACATTCTGCTGGAGTTTGGTAGTCTCTGACATTCTGCTGGTGTTTGGTAGTCTCTGA